>JAUIMM010000410.1:1157500-1350000 GCA_031769625.1 Taudactylus pleione
GAGTCGCTTCTTAAAAAAAAAAAAAAAAAAAATTCTAATTAGAAAAAAATATATTTTATGCACACTTCCTGGCGTGTAGACTGTTACACAGATTACACTGCAAATGTAGTGGAAAATTGCTTCTACAAGTAGCATAACATGTGGCTTTCAGTTTTCAGTATTGATACTTACTGTTGAAAGGCCTATAGTTCGAAATCCCCTTCAATATGTTGGTCTAATGGCATAACTTTTGGTTCCTGGGCTCATCTTCCTTGTAGACCACACATTATTACAGAATTAAAGGGTGTTTAGAATGCATTAAAATGCTGGTTTCAGCACCGTTTGTATAGGATTTTTTAAAGTCATAGTTCCATGTTTGTTACATGAATGCAAATTATGTTCTGTATTTATCTTGCTAGTACTCAATACCCATGCATGTTTGGTTATGCCTTGATATCCATTTAAGTTCTTCCCTACTTTCTGACCTAAGGGATGAGTAAGGGAGGTCTGTGAATGCTGGTCTAGTGGGACATAATTATGAAATTTGCATCAACACTGTGCCCTGCTGCAACACAATGACACAATTTGTGTAATCATGCTCAGGCCAACGTATTGGTTTGATGCAAAGTGCACTGTCACACCATATCTCATTCTGGTCAGGCATCTTAGATTACCAGACTCTCTAATGCCCCTTTTACACCGACTTAAAAATCCTGGGTTGATGCACGTGAACACGCATCAACCCAAGATTTTTGACTGTGTAAACAGATCAACCCGGGTTCAGTGACCCGGGGATTCGACCCGGCTGGATTGCAGGGTTGAGCATGGGTCATTCCCGTGTCACCATGCAGGGTGATTGGCCGGCTTCAGTGGCGCTTGGAGATGACCTCTCCAAGCATCCACTGCCGGGCCAAACAGAATGGAGCAGCGCACCCCACCTGCCCTCCGGACTGCTTCGGAGTGAGGTAAGGGGGTGGGGGAGGGAGGGTAAGAAGCGCTGCTCACCTGCGCCTGAGAGCCGGGTCAGTGCTGACCCGGCTCCGGTGTTAGCGGTGCCGACCCAGGCATAGCCCAGGTCTGAGCCTCAGTGTAAAAGGGTGTCTGTCCCGGGTTTGATCCGGCTTGGAAACTTGTTCCAAATCCCGGGTCAGACCCGGGACTTTGGTGTAAAAGGGGTATAAGGATTCCAGGAGAACGTTTACTATTTTGGGATTTGGAAAATATGATTTAAGACCTATGAATATAAATACCAGCAACAAGGTAGCTTTGACATGTGTTCCAGTGTTGAAATTTATCAATATGTGTTGAGATGTACATTTAAATAATTAAACTTTTAATTTTTTTGTAGGATATTGGATAAGTTGTCAAAAAGCATTAAAATAAATAACATTTATTTTAATTGTGGCTCAAATGTAGTATATTTGATTTAAAGCTGTGAGTGGCGGTGAGAGGTTAGAGAGGACTCCTTATGAAATCTCCACAGTAATGAAACCTTTATTTTTGAATTATGCACTTAGTTGAAATTGCAGAGGGGGAGAAGTATCAAACCTTCTAGCAACCAATCAGCGTCTACCTATCATTTATCAAGTACATTCTATAAAATATCAAGAAGTTGATTTGTTGCTATGGCCAACTTATCCAGCTGTCCACCTTAGGAGGTTTGATGCCATCTTCCCCCAAGTCTCTAATATGTCCAGATAAAAGTTTGCAAAATACACATTCAGAGATCAAGGTACATGCCTACTGAGGTGCGAGAAGAAATGTGTGCAAAGTCCATTGTTTGGGCGCCCTAACAACTTCTTTAGATGGGTTTAGACACTTTGATTTTAGGCGTGTTAAATATTAATGGGCGCCCGAACAGAGAAACAATTGAATTGCTCCGTTGGGCGCCTATTCGTCTAGATGCCAAGCGGGGGGGACCCAAAACAATTGAATCGCCCCCTTAGTTTTAAGCTATTTTGGAAAATGTCTGTGTGCAGAAACTGGGCTTACCAGGGCTAGTCAACAAAGAGATCTCTAGAGCGCCTCCTAAACCTTAAGTTATACCAAAAGAATCAGATTTTATATTTATGGGATGCATTTCTACTAGCCTACATATTTTTCATGATTCATGGTGCCTTGAACAAGGGCTTTCTAGTTGCATAAATCAGATGAATCTGTGGACATTCAAGTTCTAGTGTTGCTAGTGTCACAGAATTAAATGCATATATAAAGGTATACGTTCATGTCAACAATCGGAATGTCTACTTTTACAATGTCGATACTAACAGAATGTCGACATTGTCAGATTGTCAACAATGCATTTTATGGTTGGGGTTAAACACACCATCGTTACTGCAGTCGTGTTGAACAGCCCTTCTAGTTGCGCCTAGTCACGTGCGAGTTTACTCATGCCGAGTGTCTCTTCATGATTCTTAATTGCTGCAAATGCATCTTATTGGCAATACGATGCAAATAAGATGCACAAGCAAACTTTGCTGATTAAAAAGATGTGCGGCATGTGGATGTTCTGTGTGACTGCAACTGTACCTGTATACGAAATGTTACATTGGTGTCAGCGGCTGTTCTCCTCACTACGCTCTGTTGTGGTGATTTTTCAGACTTAGGGCCGTATTCAATAAGAGGCAAAAAGTCGGAAACGTTTTGCCTGTCCGACTTTTCGCCTGTTTCAGAGACGAAAACTTTACGCGCGTGATTTTCGCCCTATTCAATTCCTAAACAGGCGAAAACTGAAAGCGGCGAATGCGGAACAGGCAGACAGTACTGTGAGAATTGGGGAAATCAGTCTGTAACCCAATTAGAGAATCAATGTAGATGTGTACTAAAAGTGTTTGGTTTCTTCAGTTGTTTAAATAGCTTCTTATTAGAGTCTGTGCATAAGTGGTGAAGAATGGCATAAAGCAATATTTTTGGGGGTGAAAACAAGTATTCCTGTCAAATTTGGGGTACTTGAAAATGGGTGCTAGTATATTTTTATGTCTCTGCAATCCTAAAAACACACCTGACCCATCCTTGCAGACCCCCAAGAAGTTTATTTCACAGGTTTTTATGATTGTCCCCCACTTTTTACTTTTTTGTCCCAAAAATGAAAGTACTTTTTTTGGGGTATTCTTAGGTGTTGTTTTTTTTATTTGCCAGATTTGCCCTTTGGGGGACTGTCCCAAGGGTTCCCCCCGTTTCCACCCCAAAATAAAGATTTTGCACTTCTATTCATTGGAGAAAATTTTTCGCCTATTACATTGCATTGAGTTTGCGCTTAGGCTAATTCCGCCTGAAATTGAATTTGGAGATACGTTCAGAACAGGCTAAAAGTGGCAATAGGCGAAACTTTTTCACCGATTTATGGCTTTTTGCCTTTAATTGAATCTGCCCCTAAGCCGCACACAGGACATACACACATATACATTTTAAGCAGCAAAGACTGCTTGTGCATCTTATTTGCATAACCATAAAATGCATTTGCAGTGGAAAAGATGCCGAGTCGCACAGGAGCAGGCGGCTCTCATGCTCCCTGTGTAACGTGACTCATAACGCATGGAGGATAGATGAGGAAGGACATACTGTTTCGTTTTAACTTTTTTTTTTTTTTTTTTAATGTACAATGTTAACATTACATCCATGTTGCCATTGTGAACATCGGCAATTTATCCCACACCTTTTTATAAATCTGCTTAGTCCAGAGATTCCTTCAAAGAGACGCCACGGGAGCACCACACACTATTGCCTCAACTATGCATTGTTTGGTGAAGACTGCTCTCACTCCCATACCTCGCACGCAAGCACTGGGAGAGTGATTGAGCATCTGTGGTGTGACTGCTACTGTATTGGTTGTCCGTCCTGTAGTGGACGGTAAGTGTATTCCTTTCACAACCCTCCAGCCTCATGTGGGGATACATAATATGTAGGCACCATCACCTACGTATATGCAGCACAAATTTGAAAAGCTGGACTGAACCAGCATCCAATAGCATCCATCTGCATCCCAGTTACTAGATTGAGGTGCCCCACATTTATTGAGCAGCTACTGTGCCTATGTAAGGAAAGAGTGCCCTATGTACATTTAACATTCAGAAACATTTTACAGTCATTTTATGCTTGTCCTGCCAATATTGGATCTTTTCTCCTTTTATTTTGCATTTTGACTATATGACTTTTTATTGAACTTTTATGTAATGGTGAAGTTTGGGAAACTGTAGTCTACAGCAAGAGAAAAGTGTGCATGAAGATTTTTTTATTTTTTTTTTTCCCCCACATCTTGCCTTTTGTTTTTCTGTTTATATGAACAGCGGAGTTGCTTCTTAAAAAAAAAAAAAATTCTAATTAGAAAAAAATATATTTTATGCACACTTCCTGGCGTGTAGACTGTTACACAGATTACACTGCAAATGTAGTGGAAAATTGCTTCTACAAGTAGCATAACATGTGGCTTTCAGTTTTCAGTATTGATACTTACTGTTGAAAGGCCTATAGTTCGAAATCCCCTTCAATATGTTGGTCTAATGGCATAACTTTTGGTTCCTGGGCTCATCTTCCTTGTAGACCACACATTATTACAGAATTAAAGGGTGTTTAGAATGCATTAAAATGCTGGTTTCAGCACCGTTTGTATAGGATTTTTTAAAGTCATAGTTCCATGTTTGTTACATGAATGCAAATTATGTTCTGTATTTATCTTGCTAGTACTCAATACCCATGCATGTTTGGTTATGCCTTGATATCCATTTAAGTTCTTCCCTACTTTCTGACCTATGGGATGAGTAAGGGAGGTCTGTGAATGCTGGTCTAGTGGGACATAATTATGAAATTTGCATCAACACTGTGCCCTGCTGCAACACAATGACACAATTTGTGTAATCATGCTCAGGCCAACGTATTGGTTTGATGCAAAGTGCACTGTCACACCATATCTCATTCTGGTCAGGCATCTTAGATTACCAGACTCTCTAATGCCCCTTTTACACCGACTTAAAAATCCTGGGTTGATGCACGTGAACACGCATCAACCCAAGATTTTTGACTGTGTAAACAGATCAACCCGGGTTCAGTGACCCGGGGATTCGACCTGGCTGGATTGCAGGGTTGAGCATGGGTCATTCCCGTGTCACCATGCAGGGTGATTGGCCGGCTTCAGTGGCGCTTGGAGATGACCTCTCCAAGCATCCACTGCCAGGCCAAACAGAATGGAGCAGCGCACCCCACCTGCCCTCCGGACTGCTTCGGAGTAAGGTAAGGGGGTGGGGGAGGGAGGGTAAGAAGCGCTGCTCACCTGCGCCTGAGAGCCGGGTCAGTGCTGACCCGGCTCCGGTGTGAGCGGTGCCGACCCAGGCATAGCCCAGGTCTGAGCCTCAGTGTAAAAGGGTGTCTGTCCCGGGTTTGATCCGGCTTGGAAACTTGTTCCAAATCCCGGGTCAGACCCGGGACTTTGGTGTAAAAGGGGTATAAGGATTCCAGGAGAACGTTTACTATTTTGGGATTTGGAAAATATGATTTAAGACCTATGAATATAAATACCAGCAACAAGGTAGCTTTGACATGTGTTCCAGTGTTGAAATTTATCAATATGTGTTGAGATGTACATTTAAATTATTAAACTTTTAATTATTTTGTAGGATATTGGATAAGTTGTCAAAAAGCATTAAAATAAATAACATTTATTTTAATTGTGGCTCAAATGTAGTATATTTGATTTAAAGCTGTGAGTGGCGGTGAGAGGTTAGAGAGGACTCCTTATGAAATCTCCACAGTAATGAAACCTTTATTTTTGAATTATGCACTTAGTTGAAATTGCAGAGGGGGAGAAGTATCAAACCTTCTAGCAACCAATCAGCGTCTACCTATCATTTATCAAGTACATTCTATAAAATATCAAGAAGTTGATTTGTTGCTATGGCCAACTTATCCAGCTGTCCACCTTAGGAGGTTTGATGCCATCTTCCCCCAAGTCTCTAATATGTCCAGATAAAAGTTTGCAAAATACACATTCAGAGATCAAGGTACATGCCTACTGAGGTGCGAGAAGAAATGTGTGCAAAGTCCATTGTTTGGGCGCCCTAACAACTTCTTTAGATGGGTTTAGACACTTTGATTTTAGGCGTGTTAAATATTAATGGGCGCCCGAACAGAGAAACAATTGAATTGCTCCGTTGGGCGCCTATTCGTCTAGATGCCAAGCGGGGGGGACCCAAAACAATTGAATCGCCCCCTTAGTTTTAAGCTATTTTGGAAAATGGCTGTGTGCAGAAACTGGGCTTACCAGGGCTAGTCAACAAAGAGATCTCTAGAGCGCCTCCTAAACCTTAAGTTATACCAAAAGAATCAGATTTTATATTTATGGGATGCATTTCTACTAGCCTACATATTTTTCATGATTCATGGTGCCTTGAACAAGGGCTTTCTAGTTGCATAAATCAGATGAATCTGTGGACATTCAAGTTCTAGTGTTGCTAGTGTCACAGAATTAAATGCATATATAAAGGTATACGTTCATGTCAACAATCGGAATGTCTACTTTTACAATGTCGATACTAACAGAATGTCGACATTGTCAGATTGTCAACAATGCATTTTATGGTTGGGGTTAAACACACCATCGTTACTGCAGTCGTGTTGAACAGCCCTTCTAGTTGCGCCTAGTCACGTGCGAGTTTACTCATGCCGAGTGTCTCTTCATGATTCTTAATTGCTGCAAATGCGTCTTATTGGCAATACGATGCAAATAAGATGCACAAGCAAACTTTGCTGATTAAAAAGATGTGCGGCATGTGGATGTTCTGTGTGACTGCAACTGTACCTGTATACGAAATGTTACATTGGTGTCAGCGGCTGTTCTCCTCACTACGCTCTGTTGTGGTGATTTTTCAGACTTAGGGCCGTATTCAATAAGAGGCAAAAAGTCGGAAACGTTTTGCCTGTCCGACTTTTCGCCTGTTTCAGAGACGAAAACTTTACGCGCGTGATTTTCGCCCTATTCAATTCCTAAACAGGCGAAAACTGAAAGCGGCGAATGCGGAACAGGCAGACAGTACTGTGAGAATTGGGGAAATCAGTCTGTAACCCAATTAGAGAATCAATGTAGATGTGTACTAAAAGTGTTTGGTTTCTTCAGTTGTTTAAATAGCTTCTTATTAGAGTCTGTGCATAAGTGGTGAAGAATGGCATAAAGCAATTTTTTTGGGGGTGAAAACAAGTATTCCTGTCAAATTTGGGGTACTTGAAAATGGGTGCTAGTATATTTTTATGTCTCTGCAATCCTAAAAACACACCTGACCCATCCTTGCAGACCCCCAAGAAGTTTATTTCACAGGTTTTTATGATTGTCCCCCACTTTTTACTTTTTTGTCCCAAAAATGAAAGTACTTTTTTTGGGGTATTCTTAGGTGTTGTTTTTTTTATTTGCCAGATTTGCCCTTTGGGGGACTGTCCCAAGGGTTCCCCCCGTTTCCACCCCAAAATAAAGATTTTGCACTTCTATTCATTGGAGAAAATTTTTCGCCTATTACATTGCATTGAGTTTGCGCTTAGGCTAATTCCGCCTGAAATTGAATTTGGAGATACGTTCAGAACAGGCTAAAAGTGGCAATAGGCGAAACTTTTTCACCGATTTATGGCTTTTTGCCTTTAATTGAATCTGCCCCTAAGCCGCACACAGGACATACACACATATACATTTTAAGCAGCAAAGACTGCTTGTGCATCTTATTTGCATAACCATAAAATGCATTTGCAGTGGAAAAGATGCCGAGTCGCACAGGAGCAGGCGGCTCTCATGCTCCCTGTGTAACGTGACTCATAACGCATGGAGGATAGATGAGGAAGGACATACTGTTTCGTTTTAACTTTTTTTTTTTTTTTTTTTAATTTACAATGTTAACATTACATCCATGTTGCCATTGTGAACATCGGCAATTTATCCCACACCTTTTTATAAATCTGCTTAGTCCAGAGATTACTTCAAAGAGACGCCACGGGAGCACCACACACTATTGCCTCAACTATGCATTGTTTGGTGAAGACTGCTCTCACTCCCATACCTCGCACGCAAGCACTGGGAGAGTGATTGAGCATCTGTGGTGTGACTGCTACTGTATTGGTTGTCCGTCCTGTAGTGGACGGTAAGTGTATTCCTTTCACAACCCTCCAGCCTCATGTGGGGATACATAATATGTAGGCACTATCACCTACGTATATGCAGCACAAATTTGAAAAGCTGGACTGAACCAACATCCAATAGCATCCATCTGCATCCCAGTTACTAGATTGAGGTGCCCCACATTTATTGAGCAGCTACTGTGCCTATGTAAGGAAAGAGTGCCCTATGTACATTTAACATTCAGAAACATTTTACAGTCATTTTATGCTTGTCCTGCCAATATTAGATCTTTTCTCCTTTATTTTGCATTTTGACTATATGACTTTTTATTGAACTTTTAGTCATCCTGCTGGTTTATATATTGTTGCTTGCACAGATGTGTCCTCATACATCTAGCTTCAATACACCACGCAGCGTGACTTGCTTGGTGTGATTGAGCCGCCAGGTCCCGTGCAACCCTATTAGTGTTCTGCGTCTTTTTTTTTTCACAAGTAATACGTCTAAGTTGCAATGTGATGCGACTAGGATGCGCAAGCAAACTATGCTGATTAATTTTATATGCAACACTTCAGGGCCGCAACTAGGGGGGGGCTAGAGGTGTGCGTGCACCGGGTGCCCAATATCAGGGGGTGATGAAGGACTGACTCAGCCCCCGCACACCCCACGGAGGCTTGTGGGACGCAGTGGCTTGGTGGCTGCAGATTCCATGCGGACTAGACGTCCGCATGGAATCTGCTGCAAGCGGCCCCCCGAAAGTGGCTGTCCTATTGGACCTCTAGTGTCTGTTAGGCTAGAGCACTGCACATAGCCTTCCTGGAAGTGCCGGGAATGCTGGCGCTGCTGGGAGAAGTTGCAGAAAGCTGCATCTTCTCCCATGAAACCCTCTGGCAACGAGCATGAAACCCCTGGCAATGAGCATTGAACCCCTGGCAACGAACATGGAACCCCTGACAATGAACATGAAGCCCCTGGCAATGAGCATGGAACCCCTGACAACGAGTGTGAAACCCTTGGCAATGAGCATGAAACCTACAGCATGAGACCCCTGGCAACAAGCATGAAAACCCCTGGTAATGAGCATAAAACCCCTGACAACGAGCAGGTAGTTTTAAAGTCAGGCAAATATGTAAGTGACACTTTGGTAATAGTCATTAAAGTGTGTGGCATAATGTGTAATGGGCATTATGGTGTGTGAAATTATGTAAGTCACTATACCAGGGACATCTGACTAGTGCACTGCCCTATGGAGGCGCAAGGACAAAATCCAGGTAAGGGAAGGGAGGGGGTGCAAAATTGCTGCCTTGCCCTGGGTGACAGATATCCAAGTTTCGGCCCTGAACACTTCTACATTTGTGCGCCAGTCTGTATATGAACCACAACTGAACTTGTAATTAAAAAAATATCTGCGTCTGCTACATTGTAGCACTTCGTATATAGATTCAGAGACTCCGTTGCACACAGATATACAAGTGTCTCATATCAAATTAATCACCATAGTCTGCTCGTGCGTCCTAGTTTTGGTGAAAAAAGACGCCAGGTGCTAGCAGAGTGTCACGTCACCTGGCACGCCGAGAGGGGCTTTTTAATGCAACTGCAGCAAAGATGTGTAAGGACACATCTGTATGTGTATTACTGATTATTCCCGGGAGATTATTATTTTTATTGTTCTGCGTTCATATGTAATGTACAGTTTTAATAAAAGGCAGGTTATACATATCTATATATTGATTGACCCAGTGTGACCAGTGCCACCCTTTTCTGTTTTATTTCTTTGTTTAATGAGGATTGGCAATTTCCTCTACAGTTGAGCGGCTAGTTGTCATTATCGGGAAGAATTTTGTGAGGGTATCCCCCCACTGGTGTCAAGATTATATTTGTTTTCACAGAAACCAACCTAGGCTCAAGGAGGGGCACTGCAATTATAGTGTCCAGTATACACTCCCATATGCACATCCTGAACCTATATACCTCCCGACAATCTCAAATCAAGTGACAGAACATAGTGACTCCTCATTTTGAGCATTCTGGGTAGGCTCTAATGCTTCAAACGTGGGCATTCTGCATGTCACATTTGAAGGTGTCTAGAATACCCCAAATTTGGAAGGCTGTATTCCAATTTTAGCTGTTCAAATTTATTTAGATAATCTTGGCTTGTATATGGAATAAGTATGCTAGTCCAAGTTTGTCACCATTGAACTTGCTTAGAGAGTCTGATACCTCTACTGAGTATTTGGATCAAAACTCTGGCATCCAAAAAGTCCTTGTGCCAAACACCAAGCCTCAATTGCTTGGACAATGATGGAAGCAACATTTCTGGGGCCATATTCAATTTGAGACTAAAAGTCCGAGGTCAGTCTTTTCGCCACCATCGCCGTGTTAGACGGGGATAAAGTATCGGGTGCGTGCCTGCATACCCCCGTATTCAATTGTGATCCGGCGAAAACGGTATCCGGCAGAAAGGTAAGTATCAAAGTCCTGTAAATTTTCGGGAAATCATCCTGGCACCCCCAAAAAGATGGTCTGACATGGGGGATCACTATGGGTACCCCCGATTTTGTCCTGCTGAAGGTAATTGGGGTTTTTAAATAGCTGCGACAGGTGCATAAATGCACCTGTGAAGAAATGATGAAGAATACCACTTTATTTTTTGCAAAAAAAAAAAAGCAACTACTTCCCTCAAATTTGGGGTACATGAAAATGGGTGCAAGCATATTTTTAAGTCCCTAAAATGATTTTTAAAAATTCTTAAAAAATGCACCTGCAACAACCACCCGCATTCTATAAAACACCTCCCGCATACATGGGGACCCTCCTGAGGATATCTCGCTAGTTTTTAAGTTTGTTCCCCAACATTTTTTCACCCCCAAAATTAAAGTACCTTTTTTGGGGTATCATGAGGATTTTTTTTTTTTTTTTTTTTGAACACCGATTATGTTAAGGGTGCATTCACAAGGCTGCAGACTTTTTTTTTTTTTTTTTAATTCTGCACCCCAATTCCCCAATTCTGCCCTTTTTTTCGCCACCTAAACAGTGGTGAAAACTTATCCCCGTTTTTTTTTTTACAAAGACTTTTCGCATCATAACTGACTTTTCGCCCCATATTGAATATGGCCGTCTCTTACCCACAAGGAGAAACTGCGGAGGTGTCAGTGAGGACACCTGTTTGCTCAGTCAGAGAGTCAGCCCAGCACCCACTTGGTAGTCTTGCAGCCAGTTAATTAGACACTAGGGCGGCCTAATAATAGATTTTGAGATTGGGACGAGCTAAGCAACCCATGTATCTTGATCTTCTTAACATGTACAGTATAAATCTAGTCTTTTACCCCAAAACAAAATGTATTTAATTTATTGATGTCTTGAAATATGCATTTGGGGATATAAACAGCAGAATACTGTAAACAAGCGATTTGAAACAAATGCATCTTGCCAAAGTAAGGGAAATGGTTAGGCATACTAAATTACTCCACAATTTCAATACAATATAAAAAGCTCATACGTGTCAATTCCTAGAGCAAATGCTGTTTTATGATGATGTCCACTTTTTTTTTTTTTTTTTTTCTTCCCAGTTGTTTTTTTATTATGTTATGGCTAATCGCATGCATTTATGGGTCAAAATTACAGTATCTAATGGGCAGCGGCAAAGATTTCCACTGTCTTATGGGAGGAGGAGTTGGCTGTATGGTAGGCTTTCCTTACTGTGCAAACTATATTATGCACCAATATTCAAACACAGGTGAAAGAATATGTAAATGAGCTGAATGGAAGGAGAAGGTACATTTAGAGTACACTCCCTATCTGACAAACAGTCAAGCTAGAAGCAGGTTAATATTTCCAGGGGCAGTTCTTAGGATATCCGCATGGAAGATCTACAATGTCTAGATAGACAGTAAGTATGTTGACAACAGATGGTCGACATTCAGTAGAAATGGATGAGACATGGGTTTTTCTTGATTTTTAGGGTTGGGGTTAGGCACCAGGGGGAGTGTTAGTATTAGTCACTAAGAGGAGGGATAAAGTGAGGATTATGGTTTAATACTGTGTAATCTTTGTAGTTTTGACCAGTCGGCACGCATATAGTGTGTACAGGGCCGTAACTAGGGTAGTGCGACCTGTGCCATGGCACAGGGCACCGCAGGGCAGGGGGAGCTGTTTGGGCCTGTCTATTTTCCTGTTTATTATCATTCTCACTTGTCGCTTCCTCTTCTTTTATCCCCAGCATCTCCTGGCCTCCCCCATCTCTTCCCTGGCCCTTTCCCATGAGGCCACGGCACTTTTTCAGGTGCACTATCTTATGTCCCTAATTAAAAAATGGAGGGGGGAGAGGGGGCGCCAATGCTCTCTGGCACAGGGCACCAAAAAGTCTAGTTATGGCTCTGAGTGTGTACATCCATTCTATTGATTACACACGTCTTTCATCACATCATCCCATCTGATGTGCTGCACGTCAGATGGGACTGTAGTTTGTGGTGCACATCGTGTAGTGTGTACGCATGACTGCCCATGGTGTACAGTAGAAATGATTAATTGTATACAATAACTAAAGGTGGGTACACACCTGAAAGATAGATATAGATATATAGATATAGATATATATTGCAGATCGAGTGATCTGTAGATATCTTTTTAGATGATGGTCGTCCATACACCCAGAACGGCCATTATCTATACGGCAGCTGTGGGTCCCACTGGCAGGAAGGCGGGTCGGGGGCGAGGCCCCCCCCCTCAGCTGCCGCTGTATGTGTACGGGTGATCTGCAGACCGCCTGTACACACTTGCCGGTGGACCTATATGTCTGCAGACATATCTATCTGTGCAGCACAGCCAATGTGATATGTCTGTGAACGACGCGGTTCACAGACATATCGTCTTTACACACTGGCCGACGGCTAGCAGATATATTGATCGGCCAATATATCGGCCAGTGTGTACCCAGCATAAGATTGTATTGTGTGTGTGTGTGCTCGAAATCGTATCTGCCATTGCATGATTTGTTACATCGTTCAAGTGTGTGCCTAGCATTAGGCTATACTTTTATTTGTACAAGATGTATATTTCCATACTGCATAAGCATACAAATAAAAAATCTGCTTCTATATCAAGGATTTTAACATCATGCGACTGCTGAAATCTGTAGAGGGAAGGGGCAGGAAAGGATAGGACAAGTACAGACTTTGAAAAAGCAATATTCACATAATACACACTTCAGCTCCTCCAGGTGTCACTCCAGCCCCCTCCTTTGCCGTTCCAACCCACATTCATGTGTCATTGCAGCCCATTATGTGTCACTCCAAAAAAAACAGGTGAAAATAGGCAAAGTCAGGACATGCAGGAAATTGTCTGTACCCCAAAAATGGTTGACTTGCATCGGAAATTAATTTAGAAGTGTATTATTGGCCGTAATAAAAGTATTTAGGCTACTTCAATTCTGTTGGTTGGTGGTAATTTGCGTATTTGAATAAATGTAAAAAAATGAGAGAGCAATTTTTTTCAAGAAAATTACTGTTCCATGTAAATTGGGGGAACGTTAAGATGGGTGCACATATATTTTTGTTAAAAAAACACATGCTGTGACTACGTGAAATATTTAAAACACTTGACGCATCCATATAGTCCACCGAAACACCAGACCCAATACGTTAAACCCATTTTCACAGGACCGATCTTCTTCTTCTTTTTTTGCCAAATTTATGCAATTTATGAAAAAAATGTGGATAAATTTATCATTGGAGGTGTTCAAAGGGTTCTGGAAGAAATCCCCCACATTTTTAGTCCAAAATAGAGATTTTTTTTTTTTTCCACCTGTTCTGAGATGGTGAAAAATTGATGCCTGTTTCTCATTATTCGATTATCATGGGTGCGATTAATTTCCCGCGAATCGCAGGTGCGAAAACTATCGTAGGTGCGATAATTTACCGCGAAAACGGTACTTATCGCACCTAGTTTAATCCGGCCCTATATAGGCAAAAGTGATTGGACACTGAAAGCAAATAGATCAACAAGATTTTATTGATATCAGTACTTTGTAGGTCCACCATGTGCAGTGATTACTGCAGACATCTTTCTTGGAAAACTGTCCACAAGTTCCTGAACAACAGCAGGCAATATGTTTTGCCATTCCGCATTAAGTACAGTGACCAACTGTGACAATGAAGAAGGTCAAGTCGACCTAGAACGCACCCGTCACTCTTATTCATCCCAGAGATTTTCAATGGGGTTAAGATCTGGACTCTGAGCTGGCCAGTCCATACAGGTTACCAAATTTTCTGTAGACCAGTCCAACATTACCCTGGAAACATGACAGGTGACCTTGTCGTCCTGATAAAATCATTTGTTGTTTCCGTAGAACTGCAAGTGCATGGGCCTCCTTACGAAGTGTTTTTGTCGAAACCGGTGGGTTAGTGGCCATTTGGAATTCGTATGTATGGTATGCATTTCGGTGGTGCGGGGGTGTCCAATCACTTTTGTCTACATAGTGTAGTATGTGGAAGTAGATTAATGGGACTTCAGTATTTAATACCACCACTGTTACTGTAACAACCCATATCTCTTCATAATCTTTATGCTATTTCAATTTTACAGTTTCATAGATTGAATTAACCTCTGTTAATTACCGCGGGCTAATTCATCTGCCAAGCCTATTCAGTTATAGCGTGCAAACAACCCTGCAGGCCTGCTACAGTTAACACGGATTTCTGTTTGAGCCTGAGGAGACTTGAACAGAAATCTGTGTTAAATGCCATGATCGTGGGTGCCACGAATGTGTTAATCCACAGCTCTGGGAATTTATCCTGGGTTCTAGGGGTTAACGCACATTAGTGGGTAATTTTACTGCGTGAGGAAAAGGGGCTGTAATTGAATAGCTCTGGGTGTTGATGCCTGAAGCTACCACCCTTTTACCAGTGTAGTAAAATTACTGCATGTAGTTGAATCTGGCCCACAGTATTATTATTATTATTATTATTATTATCCTTTATTTATATGGCGCCACAAAGGTTCCGCAGCGCCTTACACAGTACATAAATGAGCACACAAGAAAAACAGTTAATAGTAATACAAAACAATGCAGGACAAGGACAAGGTTATAAACTCAGCTGCAAAACACAAGCAGCAGGACATGAGCAACCAGGTGGTAGGTGCCATTGTAGGGAGTTAGGAGTAAATTATACTATAAGTAGGGGGAGGAGAAGCACGTGAGGATGAGGGCCCTGCTCGTGAGAGCTTACATTCTAAAGGGGAAGGGCAGACAGACAGGGGCGACACAGAGGGGTAGATAGTGAAGAAGGAGCATGGAGCAGTGGGTTAGGATATGTGCTGCGGAATGTGTGTGTATAAGACGACCTGATGTTATGTAAAAATTAAGTCCTTCATACATCTATCTCTATGATAGAAAATAGATTGTTTGTGTTATTTACATGAGAGATGTACAAAGTAAAGTAGAAGCACTTTAATTTGTGTGTTACATTTTAGCATCTATATACAGCCTGACAAGAAATGCAGCTATTATGGGACTGTCCCGCCATCCTAATACAGTAGTGACTATTTTAGTTCCAGCTGCTGGGTGCTATGCCATGCTCCTGTGAGTGGGTGCATCTCACATGCTAGACCCACTCACAAATGGGTGCAGCCATACATGATGTGGTTCCACAGGATGTTGCAGTACCCGGGCCCAGAATTTCTCTTGGCAGCCCTGGAGGTGACAGACAGAACGAGGAGGGAATGGAGCTTAGTAGTGGGGTAACAAGACCATGGAGGGAGGTGGTTGAGAGTGGAGGTATAGGAGAAGTGGGGGAAAGAAGCAGAGGGTTGGAAGCAGACTGATGAGAGAAAAAAAGGAAGAACAGCAAGTGGAGGAAACAGGAGGGGGAAGAGAGGGACGGATAAAGTAGAGGATTATGTGGACATAGAATATGGGGGTTGTGTGAAGTAAGGGTGTTCATGCTGTGGACAAGGTAATAATTGAGATGTAAACTGGAGTGGAGGCTGTGAGATATAGAGTCAGTGTGATATAGAGACAGTGTAATGTGGAGGCTGTGTGATGTAGAGACAGTGAGATATAGAGTCAGTGTGGATTAAAGTTGTTAAATGTTCAAAAATACATGTAAAGAACAGTGCTGCTAATGTATGAGCGCAGCTCCAAAAGTGATATATAAAGGAGAGGTATGTGAGTAGTGGGTGCAGGAATTAGTTTATAAACAAATGATTAATGTGGATAGATGTGACACAATTGGAAAAGGCAATACAAAATGAATGAGGACAAAATTACAATGTACCCGAGCTGATCCAGTCCAAAGTGTTCTGATCAACAAAGATCAATCAACAAGAGCAGCACACAGACAGGGGAGCACTTGCAGTGTCCAAGCAGTGAGTGCAGTAAGTAGTTGCCTGGATACAGCAGAAGATGTTGATTTTGTTCATTCACATAAGTATGTTGCTTCTTGTTGTTCAGAAAGTGTTCTGGATTTGGGTTTCGTTTTCCTCCAGTTTAACTCCAGCGTAACTCCGACTTAGTTATCAAATTGTATTTACACTTATAATCAGAACACTTTGAATCTTAACACAGACTATGGCAGCCTCCGGCTATGCAGCCTGTGGGAGCAGTAATATCTAAAGTTACAAACATGTGTCTATGTGCTCACTGATTGGGACCCCACCCCAAAAGCTCTAACACACACTAAATTGGGATGCAATAAAGTCTAAGATAAACAATTTGTGAGAAGGGGGAGGCCAACACAGATTCACAATACATTCCTAACTTCCTTTAGATAAATTGCTCTTAGTATAGCAGTAGTTGTAATTTACCCAGTATAAATTTTCAAAACTGTGCTGAGACAATCACTAAAACAGCATCTGATGGGAGCAGTAGTTGTAATTTACCCAGTATGTCATGCTTATGCTATAAAATAGCATTATGCTAAATAATAATAAGTTATTTTGTCTCCATAATATTCTTATGAACATGCACATTTTAAATGTTTATTATAATTCAGATTTAATTTGGTTCATGTTATTTTGAGATACGTGAGCAGGTTGTAGCCTATAACAATAGCTCTATGCATCATTTTTTTTCCAGACTTAATTTTTGGATATGTATATATTAAAAAAAATAAAATAAATAAAATCGTATGTGTGTGCAAGCATAATCAGTAAGGGTGCTTTCCCGAAGTATAAGCAAGTAATGTTTTATATATAAACTAAATAAAAGGACACACTCTACAATGAAGTAGAAAGTCAGTTTTAATCACCTCATGCAAGCAAAAGTCAATGTTTCAGTCCACACAGTGTGACAATTATCAAGGCCACCAAATCCAAGCAAATGGAGCGATACATATACATCCCTTCACCCCTCTATTTGCTTTATTAAAAATATATTTACCTTTTTACTACAATACTATATATTTTTCTTATATATGGGGGCATGTTCAGTCAGGTGTGAGTTTACCAAAAATCTCGCACCTGTGGGGTTTTCCCACAAGTGCAAGATTTTTATTCATTATTTTTTATTTTTTGGGGGGGTGCTTCCAGAGCAGGACTAATTTTTCCCGCATTATTCCAAAATTGGTCGCATGGTCTGCATCCTTTTTTGAGGGCAAAATTCGCAGCCAATTGGATATGCCCCATAGATGTACACATCAAGAATAAGATGAATACATCTGTCTGTAAAACATATCGACAGTACAATAATGCATTACTAGTAATCAAGTAAAGTGTAATTCACAAACTGGCTGCAGTGGCACCCTGGGGTGTTCAAGGGCACTTGTATTGGTGCCACAGGTTGGTGGCCCAGGACTAAATAAAATGCTTTACGGTCAATGTGATAGGCAAAACCACTGCTGGTGGCTGGAATTGATATACTATGTAGACAAAGAGAAGCGCAATCCTGTCCTCCACCACATAACTGAATCTAAACATGACAGGTAACACAGTGAACTTAGGGGGTCATTCAGACCCACTCACGAGCGGCAGTACGCTCGCAAGTGGGTCGATGTTCCCCACTCCGTCGTGCGCATGCGCGAGACCCGGCGAGCGACGGGCTTCCCATAGCTCCGGGTCTCGCACCAAAGGGGGCGTGCTGTCGATGTTGATTGACCATCGCGACCATCTTTTTGGACGCTCGTATATGCTGTGGGTGGTGACCCACAGCTATACGAGCGTCCAGGAGGACGCTCCATTTTAATGGAGGAGGGCCCTGATTCAGATCGAGCGCTCTGGTCAGAGCGTCCGGCTCTGAATCAGGCCCTTAATTTAATATTCAATTAGCCACGATAAGCCGTTTTCGGCTAAAAAGTTTCGCCGATGACTTCAATTAGCCAGGCGAAAACTTATCCAATTCCAAAGATTTTTCACCTATGCGGAAAGTCAGTGCATTGGTATAGGTAAGTCCCCAAACGTTACCTGCGTAAAAATAATCCTAAAAAAATGTGTACTTTTTTGCCCCTTTTGTCAATATCATTTTTTGGGGTGATCAAAGTTGGGGTATAAACTTAAAAATTAGTAAAATAAGCTTTTGGGGGGGTCTGCAAGTATGGGGGAGGTGTTTTTTTTGAATACAGGTGCTTATTGAAGGTGCGTTATTAAGGTTTTTTAAAACTTCACTTTTGCAATTTTTAACCATGCTTGCACCCATTTTCATGTACTCCAAATTTACTGGGACTAGTTATTTTCACCCCAAAAAACCTTCTAAATGCTATTTTTCATCACTTGTGCAAAGACGCTAATTAGCAGCTATTGAGAGCATTTAAGTACCCCAAATAGCTTCAGTAGGGATATTCAGGCGCATCTACCATGATCCCCATTGTCTATGCATCTTTTGGGGGTATCAGGCTGATTTCCCCAAATCTGACAGCACATTTCGCCTGTGTGAGTTTTGCGCAGCCCCTACTGAATAGCGGGGCCGCTCACAAAAAGATTTCCCCTCCAAAACACGCGAAGTTGGCAAAAAGTACGGCAGGCGAAAACCTTTCCAACTTTTCACGTCTAATTGAATATGCCCCTCAATAGGAAACCACTGGTGTAAAACATCGCAAGTGCAGCTGCATTTATAAAATTCTTCATATCTGTGTATATGCATTGTGACAAAAATCACATAGACCCGGTAAAATCCATCAGTTGCTTTTATTGCGTACCACAGACAGGTATACAGGATATGGCAGTTTCACAGGCAAGATGTCATACAAAGTCTTCCAATACAGCAATATTTCTTTAGTGGACTCGCAGGTCCAGGAACCCTAAAACTACTCATCCCCAGGCCTATAAACTGGGCGACTATTTCACCGTCAGGCTCAGTTTCCCCAGTGTCTCTGCAGTTCTTAAACCAGCTTCTCACAGGTGTCTAATCAGCTGCCTTTCCAGGCACTGACTGAGGCAACACCTGAACTGGACATAACACAATCCTAATGCCTTTGCTCTGCCAAACCTGAGAGATCTCGATATTCCACATTTACTTTATGTGGAATTATGCTGACCCTGTGCTGTGCATCATGTGACACCTCCCAAAAGATGCATGGGCATTGTGGATCACTATAGATACCTTTAGCATGCCTGTTCGGGGGTATTTGTGGTACTTAAATGCTCTCAATAGCTGCTAATTAGCGTCTTTGCACAATTGGTCAAAAATAGCATTTTGCAGGGTTTTGTTGTAGAAAAGTAGTCCGATCAAATTTTGGGTACATGAAAATGGATGGGTGCTGAAGGGAAGTTTTAAAAAACTTAATAAATACACATGCAAACTTAAACTCCTGGGGCATACTTGGGGACCCCCCTGGAGTCTATTTAGCTCGTTTTTAAGTTTGTCCACCAACTTTGTACTTTTTCGCCCCCTATTTCAAAGTCATTTTTTGGGGTGTTAAGTACTTTTTAATCTTTTTTTGACAGTTTACCTTTGGGGGCTGTCCCAAGGATGCAGGATGATTCCCGCAAGTTTGCACCCCAAAACCCCAATTCTGCACTTTTTTTCGACAGCTTTCATAGGCAAATCTTTTTCACCTATTCCAATGCATTGACTTTCTGCACCGGCGAAAAGTCTTTGAAATTAAATACAGGGATAAACTTTTCGCCTGGCGAAATGACGTCACCGGCAAAACTTTTCCACAGAATCGGGCTTTTCGAACCTAATTAAGTACGGCCCTAATACTTGCACTGAAATTAATTCCACATTGTTAATAATACCACAGCCTCATCCGGTACAGGAAGACATTTCATAAATAGAACACTGTAGTAGTAAAATGGGAAAAACAAAGAATAACAGGTCAAAGGACAATTCAGTATAATTCAGAGTTGTATGTAATGGTAAGTTGTGGCTTTTTGTCAGCAACTTCATCATTTTTATTTAATTATTTTTGAATTTTAGTGCACATGCATGGTTTTTTAATTCTCTTGGCAAGTTTCATCATGACAATGGGGTCAGGTTGGGGATTAGAGGGGGCGTGTAGACGTGGCTTATTTTCATGCCTAAGTGGAATGTGCCCCCCCCCCCCCCCCTTCCCCATCCTGAACTGAATTTCTCCAAAGAGGGCATGCCTAGCATGTTAGGCATATTTGAGGTGGAAGAACAAACTCTTAATGGTCTACCCTCAACTGCTGTATTGTACAAGCACAAATTGTTATTTAATAAGTGTTATGATTTATATATTTTATGAGCGAGACAAATCCATAAAACTGATTATAACAATATAGGTTGCAATTTTACATCCCCAAAACTTAAAGTAAAGGTAAGTTCTAGGACTTATGTCATTGTCCATTATCTCTAATATGCCATGACACTACTCAACATTGCCCCTTTTATGCCATCATACCCCTCCACGTGCTCCTTTTATGCCATCACTCATTCACATGCACCTTTTTATGCCACCAGACTACTCTTTATGTCCCTTTTAGACCACAAGCACTTAGTAAGCCATCACACTTCTCCACCAAAATCCTGCACATGCCCCTTTTATGAAGAAAACTTTCCAAATCACTTTCGTATGCTATCACACTCGCCCACACGCTCCTTTTATGCCATTTTGATGCAACAATACGCTGCCAGTCTTTCATGAAGAGTTGTCCTTCTATTGAGTGCCAGAAGCTTAGTAGGCCTCGCCAACTCATTTTGAGAACCTCTGTTTTCTTCCTGAGAGTGCAAGTATACTTGCACCTAGAAGAAAGACTGGTGTGATGTAAAAGAAGGGCCGTAAAAAGGTCGACAGGTTCAAATGGTCGACTTTTTTTTTTTTTTTTTTTTTAACTTTAACCCTCCCCCAAGTGCATAACCTTAAAAATGTTGAAAAACAATGTGTCGACCTATTGACTGTTGACCTATCCATTGTGAGAGAGACCACTTTCCATTATATATTTAAGTCAAATTGGTGGTTTTGGGGTCCATAACCTCCATTACTACCTACTTGTCTGATATTTCAGCCCTCTCGTAAAAGTCCCTTGGTTGAATGATTATTACTAGTGTTTTCTTTTTTTTTTTATGTGCAATTTTATCTGTTTTATTGTCTTAACAAATGCTATTGGGATCTTATAGTGCTATCTTGTCCCATATTTTATGTATGGTATATTTCTACCTAAAGTGGAAAGTTGTTTGATGATGTATTTATATTGTCTCTATGTAATTTCATGCACATGAATTCATCATAAGATCTACATATTTTACAACTGTCCTTCATCTTTTACACCACCTCCCCTCTTTTATTTCTGAGTAGTACCATTTGTGAACACCATATCTACGTTTTATTGTTGCTTTGGTTCATTGTGGGTGTAACCTAATCTGTGTTTCTCAGTCTTTTTCTCATCACCCCCACAGAAGCGCTATTGGCGTCCCACTGTTTTAGAATACCAATGTATTTTTGAAAAGGACCAAGCTCCCATATATAAATTCCTAGCTAATTATGTGGATTGCATCTTAATATGTTTGTGGAGCACTGAACAAAACCATTAATACTCCCATTTGAACACCCATTTTATTGTGTATATAAACATAGCTGAAATTAGCAACATATAATATAGATTACCTGTTCTCAGTCATCAAAAAGCTAAATGAATACTTGGTCTACTCCCGAAACATATTCCTATTACTGCAGATAGAGGAAAAGTTTAATTCTATTACTGACATCAAGTTTAGACTACTCCAAGGTCTGTAAACATAAAAGACCTTTCTATGTAAAAGCGGACATGATTGTGACTGTAAACAGTTTCTACAAAGCCTTCCTGAGTTTCAGAATGGAAATCCA
Source organism: Taudactylus pleione (assembly GCA_031769625.1). Taxonomy (NCBI): domain Eukaryota; kingdom Metazoa; phylum Chordata; class Amphibia; order Anura; family Myobatrachidae; genus Taudactylus; species Taudactylus pleione. The sequence continues at coordinate 1,179,782 of JAUIMM010000410.1, forward strand.
TTAGGAATGTTTTAAAGTTCTTTGTTTTTTATAAACTAGAAAGTGTGGAGCACTATATATGTTGTTGTTTGTGTTTGTTTTCACATCCCAAACTTTTTTTTTTCACTTTATTTTTAGTTTTTTTTTCCCCCCAATTAAAATTACTGGAAATGAATCAGGCCAAAATCAAGCTTTCCTTCACTGTATTTTGTTTTGCACATTCTCTAAAGGATAGTTTTCTGATACCGCATTAAGCTTGAGAAGGCTTTGCATTTTTCCACTCCTCAGTGCCAAACCAATTGTTGAAAGATGAATAAACACTTATGCTGTCAGAATTTTGGCTTTCCAAGGGAAAAAGGGAACCAGGGCCAGACAACAATGTTTCCTGTATGCGCTGCCAGCCAATAGGGCAGCGTATGCCTGCGTTATATATGTGAGACGTCTGCCTCACTGAGCATGTTGTAGTGTACATTCTCCCAGGAGATGTAATCTGGCTGCCTCGGAATGCGGCTGGGCAGGCCATGCCTGCAGCCTGGGGAATCCCTTTGTCTGCCATGGAAGGAAATCTCTGGCTGCGTCAGGTTGTTTCTCCTTCCTCCTTTTCTGACTTGCCTAAAGAAGGGAAAAAAAGTGGGGGAATCCTCAGGAAATAAGATTTCTATGACCTGTTTAGCAACAATTACAATTCACTACTCTACATATAGATTTTTTATGCAGAATCCGGTTATAAGTATGCAGATTTAGCTAAATTAACTGGTGGATTGAAAAAAAAACAAAACCTAAAAATAAAATAAGGCCTCATTTATTTTGTTCCACAATTTGCTTTGGTTTGAAATTACTTTTGAGGCTCGCTTATAGAGAGGAGTGTTGCAGCACAATAGAACTGTTTATTTTGCAGCACATGATTTTAAAATGGAAGGTGTTTAAACTGTGCATAATGGAAGGCATTCCTCATGTTGCTGAGCTTCTCAGGGCTTTTTAAGAGCACAAGTTAATCATAAGTCAACCAATTACTTGCTCACTACTGTTTGTCTCTGGTTTACATTCCTAGCTGACTTTATATAATTACAATCTACAGACTGATCGATCTTTCGTACAACTCTGCTTCTGTCTTATCACTCTGCCCACTGACTCCCTATCTTCTTCAGAATTTAAATTTAAACTGCTCAGAGCTCTTACCCTTGCCTCTCCTACCTATATCTTCAATATCCTCTCCCTCCACATTCCCTCTTGCTCATTATGGTCAACTAGTGACTGCTGTCTCTCACTACTGTCTCCAAGACTTCTCCAGTGCTGCCCTCAATCTATGGAATGCTCTCCACAGTGCTACAACTTCTACCTCTCCATTTTAGAATAAAGTTCTCACATGCAGGGCCCTCCCTCCTCGTGTCTCATACCTCCTATGGTTGTCGTACAAATGCAATTACGCTTACACATGTTATATAGACTTATTGGAGAAGAAACAGAAAAGGACTATTTGGGGCACACATGTAGGTTAACAAAACATTGGCTATTTTAAATATGCTGTAAAATGTAACTTTTAATATATCTAATAAGAAAATTAGCAAAAAACACACAAATGTACATATACACTACCGTTCAAAAGTTTGGGGTCGCCCAGACAATTTCGTGTTCTACATGAAAACTGACTTATATTTATCAAATGAGTTGCAAAATGAATAGAACATATAGTCAAGACATTGGCAAGGTTAGAAAGAATGATTTTTATTTGAAATCATTTTGTCCTTCAAACCTTGCTTTCATCAAAAAATGCTCCTTTTGCAGCAATTGCAGCATTGCAGACCTGTGGCATTCTAGCTGTTAATTTTTTGAGGTAATTTGAAGAAATTTCACCCCATGTTTACTGAAGCACCTCCCACAAGTTGGATTGGCTTGATGGGCACTTCTTGCGTACCATACAGTCAAGCTGCTCCCACAACAGCTCAATGGGGTTGAGATCTGGTGACTGCGCTGACCACTCCATTACAGACAGAATACCAGCTGCCTGCTGCTTCCCTAAATAGTTCTTGCATAATATGGAGGTGTGCTTTGGGTCATTGTCCTGCTGGAGGTGGACATTGGCTCCAATCAAGCGCTGTCCACGGGGTTTGGTATGGCTATGCAAAATGGAGTGATAGCCATCCTTATTCAAAATCCCTTTTACCTTGTACAAACTCCCACTTTACCAGCACCAAAGCAGCCCCAGACCATCACATTACCTCTACTATGCTTGACAGATGGCGTCAGGCACTCTTCAAGCATCTTTTCACTTGTTCTGCGTCTCACAAATGTTCTTCCGTGTGATCCAAACACCTCAAACTTCGATTCGACTGTCCATAACACTTTTTTTCCAGTGTTCTTTTGCCCATAGTAAATCTTTTCCTTTTATTGGCCAATCTCAGATATGGCTTTTTCTTTACCACTCTGCCTAGAAGGCCAGCATCCCGGAGTCGCCTCTTCACTGTAGACGCTGACACTGGCGTTTTGCGGGTACCATTTAATGAAGCTGACAGTTGAGGTCTTGTGAGGTGTCTATTTCTCAAACTAGAGTCTCTAATGTACTTGTCTTCTTGCACAGTTGTGCACCAGGGCCTCCCACTTCTCTTTCTACTCTAAGAGCCTGTTTGTGCTGTTCTCTGAAGGGAGTAGTACACACCGTTGTAGGAAATGTTCAGTTTCTTGGCAACCTCTTGCATGGAATAGCCTTCATTTCGAAGAACAGGAATAGACTTTCAAGTTTCACATGAAAGTTCTCTTTTTCTGGCCATTTGGAGAGTATATTCGAACCCACAAATGTGAAGCTCAGGTCCTCAACTAGCTCAAAGGAAGGCCAGTTTTATAGCTTCTCTAACAAGCAAACCCGTTTTCAGCTGTGCTAACATAATTGCACAAGGGTTTTCTAATCATCCATTAGTCTTCTAACGCGCTTAGCAAACACAATGTACCATTAGAACACTGGAGTGATGGTTGCTGAAAATGGGCCTTTATACACCTATGTAGATATTCCTTTAAAAACCAGACATTTGCAGCTAGTATAGTGATTTACCACATTAACAATGTATAGATTGTATTTCTGATTAATTTAATGTTATCTTCAATTAAAAAAAAGTGTTTTTCTTTCAAAAATAAGGAAAATTCCAAACTTTTGAACGGTAGTGTCTATACATAAAATTTTTCACAAAAATTGTTTTATATTGGAAAAGGTAAGAAGGTAGGTGAAAATATAATCGATTTTAAAATAATGGTGTACATCTACCATCAATTTATAACAATTGCTGACTGATTGGCAGTCTCAAAAATCAAAATATTCTTGGATCACCAGAAAAAGCACAATTCTATACTGTAATTCATATATAAATACCTTTGCATCCATCTCAAATGGAAATGTAAACAGCAATTTCAGAACAAATTCATATGTGGATAGTAATGCAGGTATGTGTTTAACAGTATAGTTCACATACAAGTGCCATCATCTCAAATGAGTTTGTGGGCATAAAATTTATAGCAGATGCATACTGTATGTGAACAAATGTATTCAAGGTTAATAAACCCAAAACATGTGTCCTTTCATTCTTTATAATAATGTAGTTCACATATATATATTGATTTACAATTATCTCAGATCTAAACAATTCAGAGCAAGCGTTTCTGCTGATCAAGCAAATACCAGGCAGGTAAACCCAGTACACAGTACACATTCTTTATAGTATTGTAGTTCACATATATGGTGGTTACAATTCTCTAAGATAAATAACTAAACAGTGAAATCAGAGTAAACGTATTTGATAACCAATCAAATACTCGGCAGGTAAACCCAGTACACAGGTTTTTCACAATACATTGTCCATTCCGGGATTTAGTGTATATAAGGCTGCATGCACATTAAAAAAATTATAATCCTACAAATGTACATATATATTTCTATCACAAGTGTGGTCTATTTAATATTTTTTTTCTCACATTTCTCAGTTACTTTTTGTGATGCTTTACTGGGTGAAATAGCAATTTTTGCCTGTGGTGTATTATGCTATTTGCACAAATAAGAGAGATATATGTGAGAAGGGACTAATGATTCCCTTTTAATGAGTGGTTTTCCTGCTTCTAATAATGTAAAAAGGCACTAGTGTTAGTCTGAAAAGGAAAGCAGGGAGCCAGCAATGTATTGTGGTGATAAACAAGGGATGTATCAAGCTGTATGTGGCTGTCTGCCCTGATGCGCTAGACAGTGATGTTATGAAACCACATGGGAAAATGGTAAATATTGCATAATACTAATTTGTCTGTAGTAGGTTACGATTATATATATAATATAATGTATCATACGCAGGCAGCTTATTATCCAGTGCAAAATTCCTCTGTTTCTCTATACATGTATATAGATACAGAATGCATTTGTTTCATATACACCTTATACACAAAGCCTGCAGGTAATTTTATACAATATTTTCAATAATTTTGTGCATTAAACAAAGTTTGTCTACATTGAACCATCAAAAAGCAAAGGTTTCACCATCTGTCACACTAATATTCCGTATTTAAGGGAGACTCAACATATTCTCATTTCCCTGTAATTATATTACTATTTCTTACTATAGTCCTGGCGACCAGGATTTCCAAGCCCCCCCGCCAAAGGGAAGCTCCTGTCGGGCGTCTGCTGAAATGCTACCGGCAGACGCCCGACTCCCCGCAGCGGCAGCCGGAGCTCACTCCTGAGCTCCAGCGTACGGCTCCCCCCACGGGCATTGTGAGAGAGACGTCATGACGTCTCTCCCATAGTTCCGAAGAGTGGCAGACGGCAGCGGATGCAGGATCGTGGCCTAAGGTAAGTATTCTGGGTTTTTTGTGTGTGTGTGGCACATTTAGAGGGGGTTTAGAACATGGGCCCTCATTCAGAGCCGTACGCTCTGAGCAGAGCGCACGCTCTGAATGAGGGCCGGGCTCCATTTTCATGGAGCGTCCTCCTGGACGCTCGTATAGCTGTGGGTCACCACCCACAGGCTATACGAGCGTGCTTTTTGATGGCCGCGATGGTCGAGACCATCGCGACCATCGAAATTGCGAGCCGGAGCCTGCGGTTGAGGTTTTCAACCGCAAGCTCCGGAGTGATTTTGGCTCTATCAGAGCCAAAATCACTCCCACTGACATCACTAGTGATGTCAGTGGGCCGGCTTCTGACGGGAGGCGTTCCCGTGGGAACGCCCCCGTCAGGGAGGCACGCCCCCGGCACGCCCACCAAAGGGGGCGTGCTGTCAATCAACATTGACAGCACGCCCCCTTTGATCGGACACAACGAGCGAAGGACTTTCCTTCGCTCATCGCGTCTGGCGCATGCGCACGACGGAGCTCCCTCCGTCGTGCGCATGCTCAGTGCATAACATCGACCCACTTGCGAGCGGACAGCCGCTCGCGAGTGGGTCTGAATCAGGCCCATGGGTCACTATTAGAGGGGATTTAGTACATGGGGCACTATTAGAGGGGGTTTAGTACTGGGGGCACTATTAGAGGGGGTTTAGTACTGGGGGCACTATTAGAGGGGGCTTAGTGCTGGGGGCACTATTAGAGGGGGCTTAGTACTAGGTTGAGGGGCACTGAAAGGGCATGTGTGGTGGTCTATACAAGCTTTCATATATTTTGGTAATGGACGATGGTCTGGCTCCTAAACTTTAAAGATGGCTCCTAGATTTTACAACAATTTGTCGAGCCCTGTCTTACCATGTCTACCCTACTTGTTTCACTGTTCGTGTCATATGAAACTACAGAAATGTGGTGCCCTATAAATAATTACTAATAATGCAAATGTAGTTACAAGACTTGAAAAAGGTTCAAGTCAATATAGTTATATGAACGTCAATCTAGCTATATTTAGACTGAAAACTAAAAGCCAGATTAAATGGGAGATGCACATATACACTATGTGCCAAAAATCATGGGATAGTTGTCTAGTATCGTGTAGGACGCCTTCTAGCCCGGCAAAGTGTAGCAACTCGACGTGGCATTCGTTCCACTTGTGGAATCAAGACCTCTGGACAGATGTTTCCCCATGGCATCTGGATAGCTTCCCACAGCTCCCTGATATTTGTAGGTGCAGGATCTTGGGTGGGAATAAACCCCTCCACCACGTCCGATAAATGCTCGATTGGGTTCATGTTGGGCCACACCATTCGTTGGAACACTCCAGAATGCTCCTCGAACCATTTCTGGACAACTTGGGACCGATGACACAGTGCATTATCCCAATGGCATATTCTATTATTGTGGGAATACATGAAGTCCATGTAGGGCTGCGAATGGTTATCAAGCAATGCAACATAACCGTTACTGTTCAATTACGTGTTCAGGTGGAACAGCTTGAACACGCCCTACACCATTATTGAATTGCCACCAGCCTGCATGGTGCCTTGTTGACAACTGGGTCCATGACCTCATAGGGTTTGCGCCACACCCAAACCCTACTGAAACAACTGGAAATGTGACTCATCAGACCATGCCACATGTCGACAGTCCTCCAGGTCCAATTAACGATGTCACACACACAGATGTGGCACTGTGTCGGGTGTTGCAGTGTTAACAGGGCCACTCTGGTGGGTCTTCTGCTTTCATACCCCTTGGAAGCTAAATAACGCTGCCCTGCTGGATATGCGTCTTGTACTTCCTGCATTATATGTGGATGTGATTTCAGCCAGTGTCGCTTGTCTGTTGCCACAGACAATTCAGGCCAGACACCATTGGTCCTGATCACTAAGCACCTGTGGTCGGCCACTGCGCTGTCCACGGAGGGTGGCAATGCCTTCCATGATGTATTCCTGGTGCACACCTGACACCGTAGATCGAGGAATGTTGACTGTCCCATCCGCCAGGCACCCACTATCATGCCCTGTTGGAACTCCGATAATTCACGCCTCTTTGCCATGAGCAGGCTAGCTGTGTTCAAACTGACTCAATACAACTGATGCAGGTCTAGGCATTTCCAAGATGTCACAGTACAGTGACGCCACCTACCATTACCTTTACGTACTGCCTCCATGACTTTTGGCACTTCATTGTACAAGCTACTTTTAACGTTGTCATACTATACACATTGGAGTCACCATAAAAGAAAACAACCAAAATGTACTTTTTTTATTCTTGTCTCTAAAGTGTTCGTCACTTTCTACAGCCAATATTTTATGAAGCTCCCCAGACACCTTCACACCAACATACAGATCTAGTGTTCCCACTAGTTGGGGGGCAGAGCAGGGTGCTGAGATGCAGGCAGAGAAAAGAGGGCGTGGCTGACCAGGGAGGGGGATGTGTCCTTGTGACACGCCCCCAATTTGTCACACTTGGGAGTGTGACCAGCACTTACGGAGGTGCTGGGCTTCCCCCAAGCTCTCCTCTCACTGTGACACCTGGCGATGTTTGGTAACTTCAACTTTTCCCTCCTGTGGGACACTGTGGCCCCTGGGTGGGGAAGGCACAGGGCAGGCTGCTTTAGCATGGCGCCAATATAAAGGCAGGGTGCATTTTGCTACTTAAAAATCAGGCAGGACGCATTGCTCCGCTGAAACAGCCTAGCGGGAACACGAAGATCTTTCAAATCCCTGATGTGTTCAATGCGAAACTTCACTATGCAAAACTCTCCCTACTCAGAGGGCAATGGAACCTTCATATATTCAGTGTTTTTTTCTGATGGTGCTCAACAATAGCAGCTCCTTTTCCCTTTTGGGTCACAACTATCAGAAAAAGGGGTAATCATTTCATAAATTAATAAAACAAGTATCTGAGGACTTGTCCATCTAGTATTAGTATGGAAATCACTATACATCCTGAATCAACACTTCACCTTAGGCAAGTCACATCACCTTTTCATCAAAGTATGGTTTATGCACGTGTGTGTGTGTGTACAGTGTGAATGTATATATGTGTGTGTGTATATATAATATATGTGTGTGTGTGTGTGTATATGTATATATATATATATATATATATATATGTGTGTGTATATATAGTATATGTGTGTGTATGTATGTATGTGTGTGTGGTTTTTTTCTCTTTGTTCATCTGTAAGTACGTTCTTGAAAAAAGTTGAGGACAACTGAACCGATTTTGAAAGTGCAGTGTAAAAATGAAGCTATCCAGTGTTTGTGGGCATACATTTTTAATGTGCTTTTATTTTGATATTATACCATGCTTGCCTACTGTTGAAAAAAACATTTCAGGGAGATTATGAATGCAACACCTATGAGCGCACGTTACAATGGACGTGTACTGCTACATCTGAGAGGCGCATCATAAACTTGACTTGTATCCAGATGTAAACGAGCCCAAAAGCAGTTAATAAAATGTATTTGTTAATGAAAACACACTGATCCTTTTCAGAAAATGCATGTAGCCATAGGGATCATTGTGCCTTATAACAAAATTCAGGAAAATTATACTATTTATCCCATTTGAATTCATATATCTCTGTTTTTTGTTTTATATAACTGCTTCATAATGGGGGTAAGGTGCAATCAGGGAGATTGGTAGACTCTTCAGGGAGACAGGGAGATTGCTACTTATTTCAGGGAGTCTCCCGGACAATGAGGGAGAGTTGGCAAGTATGGATTACATTTACCTGTAAGAGTGCTATTATAATGGAGAGCGTTTTTTTTTTTTTTTTAAACTTATTCTAAATTGGAATTAACTGAAAATACACGTTGAGAAATAATTGTTTTCAGTAGGAAGATGCAAATGCAGCCAACAAAAGCATTCTGGCCATTTAACATATTTTCTACAGCTTGAGACATTTTCTATTCTGCCTTATTGTTTTGTCAATACAAGTAGCAGAAGAAAAACATTTTTCTTTAGTTTGTTTAGTGACAGCATTCTTACCAAACCTGTTTAACATACATGACTGAGAGAATGACAAGGAAGCTAGCTGAAGAGCATTATTGGCAATTTTACAGTGAGATGGTTTTGGGTATTGCGATAAAACATGGATTTTAAATGATTCAAAACTGATGTCCCATGGAAAATGCATCATATCTGAACAAGCAGGGCACACAAACCTGACAACTGGTGAATTACGCGAATGTCGCTAGATATTTTCATGAAACATTCTTCTAATTCCCCCGTAATTCAATTACAAATGGCAAGTCACGGATTTGCACATTAATTCTGCAGTAAATGGGAAAATTTCCTGAAACCCGCCAAAAGGGCCAAATAAGATGGCAGTACAGTGTAGAAGGCTGTTGGTGGCCATAAGCAAATTATTGGAGCCAGTTACATGGTGTAAAATGGTTGTGTCTTGCAACTTTTATAAATGATGGATAAATTATTGCTACCAAGTGTATTCGGCAAATAAAAAGTGGGTGTTTTGGTGTACATTAGAATGAGTCTCTAGTATTTTTTTTAATGTGTGGTAAAGTTGATTAAAAAAAATAACCCTTGTAACTCCCATCTGCAAGTTTAAAAACACTTTCCCATCAATACAATACCTCAACATACATGTCCTACATGATTTAACACATTACTCTATTATACATTTTCATTTATGCATTCAAATGGGGCAAGCACAGACGGTGTAATGGTTAGCATTACTGCCTCACAGCACTCAGGTCAAGGCTTCGATTCCCACCATGGCCCTGCCTGTGTGGAGTTTGTATATTCTCCCTATGCTTGCGTGGGTTTCCTCCGGGTACTCCGGTTTCCTCCCACACTCCAAAAATACTGGTAGGTTAATTGGCTCCCACCAAAATTTATCCCTAGTGTGTATGTGTGTGTGTGTGTGTACATGTGGTAGGGAATATAGATTGTAAACTCCTCTGGGGCAGGGACTGATGTGACTGGCTAAATATTCTCTGTAAAGCGCTGCGGAATATGTGTGCGCTATAAAAATAACTGATAATAATAATAGAAGATTCAATGTACTTAGCCGTTTTAACCATTCTTCTGAGTGGTTTAGATCCGGACGCATGCCCTCCCATGTCACAAATAAAGATATTAAGGAGACTGGGTATTTCGCTGTTAAAATTCCAAATACAAAAACTCTGTCTGTTCTTCATGATTATATCCATTCTGGGTTACCGAGAGTAAGCTTGGGCTCCACTGTGGTTGCTTCTTGGAGCTTCCTCCACAGCTTTGGGGGCTTGTGAATGCGCTTCCAGGCTGTGTGCAGCAGATCAATATGAATGTGCCAGAGCATCAATATTACCCTTTTGGACTGCACGCCATTCCCAGCCAATAATTTGGGGGCCAAATCACCACCTGCTCTCAAGACTGGGTCCACCAAGGAGACCACCACTACCCTATGACTGTGGTTGCTAGCCTTTTCTGTTCTTGTCTTTGTAAAGTGGCTCTATACTTGCTCTTGTATATGGGTGCCCCTGTTAATTGTGAATTGTTTATTACTGTAAATCAGTTATATTTTCTGGGATTACCAATTTTGGCAAAATAATGCAAATTTGAAGTACGTATTTAGTTTGTGTGGGAAGCGTCATAAAAACCGATGCTGTTACAATTTATTGGAATTTTTAAATTTTGTTTCAATTGAACATAAATCAATGCTCATGAGAGCTTCTGCCACAGTGCAAAGACTGAGCTATTTTATTACTTATTGAACACCCCATTATTCCAGGCTTTTCTAAATTGCACAAAACCCTTCACAAACCACCTGGGTGTCCATGTATTTCTGTTATAGGGTCTCTTTCTTCTCCTTTTATTTTCTTGATCGATACTTGCAAAAATGTGTCCCATCTAAGATCATATTTCATACCATTCATGTCATTAATCTTGTGCAAAACATTGTCTGGTCTTCAGAATATGCATTTTTAACATTATTACAAAGGAATTGATGCCATAGAGACATTTGGGGGAGATGTATGAAGCCCAGAGTGGTATCTGCGCACGTTATGTGCGTTATACCGCTTCTCCCCGATGAATGATCGGGGGTCTGGGCGGTAAATGACAGGGGCGCATAGCGTCCCTGTCATTATTGATGCTGCTAACTTGTAGATAGCCTGGGCCATGAATGAACGTTCAGACCGCCTGACCGTTCGGCCCGCTGTAGCTGTCCTATGGACAGCTACAGCCTGGCGCTGCCCAATCCCCACAGCAGGGACAGCACTGTCCCTGCTGCGGCGGCTGCCTGCTCCAGGCTGCACGCGGGGATCTTGCGATACTTGCGAAATCCCGCGCATGCTCAGTGGAGCTGGCCGGGACTGACGCACAGTGCATCAGCACTAGGCTGATGTGCTGTGGTCACTAGCGGGTAGCGCCGGAGGGGGGAGTTAACGCTCCCCCTCTCCGGCCGATGAGATGTTCATACTTCTCATCTGTAGTGCTTCCTGCTTCGCCTCGGTAAAGAGGCGAAGCGAGAAGCGTTATAGTGGCACGTTAAGTGCCGCTATAATACATCTACCCCATTTATCTCAACAGATGTAGAGATCTCATTCTTTTTTGAATTCTAATGATTTAAAATTTGACATTCACTTGCAAATTTAATACATCTCATTAATTTTTTGGACATCACTCGTCGATGAAGGAAAAATTTAAAATATATTTACATTTTTCTAGTTCACCTTATAGGCTGTGGTAAAATAATATACCAAAAAGCCATTTGGGTAGATCACGTTGGAAGTGTTCCTATAATATAAACTTTTCTAATAAGGCTTAGACCTTGCTGCACAATTTTGAAACCAGGTTATCTGAAGAGGCTAGATGAAGCGTATAACAATCTTTAGAACTAGACAGGAGCTCACTGTTAGTAAGCAGAAGATAAGTGAAGATAGTTTTTTTTTTTTTTTTATTTCTTTCAAAATACAAGTCAAGGAACATCAAGAATATTTATAAAGCAAAGCGATATTTTAAAAACGAGATAAGATCTTGAATAATTATAAACTAGGAGATCAACCCTGTGTGTTTTCAAGTAAAACAAAAATCAGTAAGGGCTTGATTCAATTCAGTGCGCTGTTTGGTCTGACTAAAGGATTTCATCTCGCACTCCTCCGTGTGAGGAGAAATCCAACAAAAGTTCCGGACGTGAAGTTGTTTACCGGCTTAGCGTGGCAAAAAGTCTCGCGGCCTGCACTTTAGTTTTCGGAGAATGCCGGTTCTCGCGACTAAACACCCAGACTTAACTGGCAACTGTCTGACCAAACAGCGCGCTGAATTGAATAGGTCCGGGAGCTCCCTCCGGGGCTATTCAGCATTGTACTGAATTGAATCGAGCCCTAAGCATTGCTTTAGTTCCTAGTCAATTTGAAAGCAATTCTAATAGTTTTAAGGGAACTTGGCTGACGCAAGAAATTAAAGGCAATTACAGTCAAGTCGCGCTGCGTGGCGTATTGAGGATAGATGTATGAGGACACATCTGTACAGTTGTAAGAAATCTGTGTATATTAATTGTAACCAGCGGCTGCTCCTACCCTCTTAGAGGAGGGGGCCTGCAGAGGGGACTCGCCGCTGGCGTAGCTACTGGCTAGGTCCCGGCGCCTGCAAAATCAATGTGACAGGCCCCGGGACCGGCGCATGCGCCTTAGCGGCGGGGAGCCGCGCATGCGTCTTTTCACCAGCTTCCAAAGGGCGGCATCGTCTGCAGCCCCTAGGAGCCAGGTAGGGCTGCCTGAAATACAGAGTAGCGGCTGCCTCCTGGATGCCACTCTCTGCAATAGCAGCCTGGACTGGCAGTCCCAGGGGGAGGAGACACCTCCCCCTGAGACTGCCTGTTGTGTATCTGACTGGCGAATGGCGCTTCCAATAGGAAGCCACTGCCAGTCACAGTCTAGAGACTGCAGTCACGCACTGCACTGACTACACTGAGGTGGAGGATTTTACTGGGGGGCTGCTGCCCCTAGGCAAAATCCGCCACTGATTGTAATTATATGGAAAGTAAGTCAGTGTAGTTTCCCAAGTTACTAAAGAGAGCTACTCCACTAAACAATTAATTATTTGTGAAATCATCTGTGTTTTATGTATTCCAATGTCTATGCCACTTCCAGTATGTGGGAAGGACCAACATCACACTTAAAGAACGTTTTAGAAAACATAAATGCCGAACCCTATTACTTGTTGAATAATGGAGGTGATTCAAAAGGTCTTGCTGTTAAGGGGGTAGAATCCAATCCTATTAAGAGTAGGTGAGGTGATAGGTTCCACAAATTATGTGCTGCAGAAATTCAATAGATATGTAAACTCTACACAATGGCTCTGTAAGGTTTTAATGAGACACTGGAATTTAATGACATTTTAAAGAGATCCAAATTGATAAATGTATAAATGCTATAGTCGACAGGTTCTCAAACTGTCCTCATGATCCCAAACTGCATGTTTTCCAGGTTTCCTCACAGAATCGCAAGTAAAATAATTAGCTGCTCCTGTGGATCTTTTAAAATGTGTCAGTGAGTAATTAATACACCTGTGCACCTGCTAGGTGCCCTGGAAAATGTGATCTGTGTGGGGTCCTGAGGGCAGAGTTTGAGAACCACTGCTATAGTCAGTGGTCTCATATGCGCATGCGTGTATGTATATACAGATGTGTCCTAGCGCCACAGTCGTGCCAAACAGCCTCTTGGTGCACCAGGTCCCGTGGAACTTTACTTGCGTCTATCATCATTGTGTCTTTTTCACTCTAAAATGTGTCTTCGTTACAATGCAGTGTACCTAAGGCGAGACTGCACTGATTAATTTGATATGTGACACTTTTATATCTGACTCTGAATCTGTATCCAAAGTGCTACGATGCAGCAGTCGTAGCATTTTTTTACACGCCAAGTTAGGTTGTGCATCATTTACAGACTCAACTGCACACAGATATACAAGTGTCACATATCAAATTAATCAGTGTGGTCTCCTGGTGCGTCTTAGTTGCATTACATTGTGACTAAAAGGCCCCATACATTTGCTGGTCGCTTCCTTGATTCCCTGATGGGACCGAAAAATCCAGGTTGCAAATGCCAATTGGCGTCCATCATTGGGTGATCCATCGGGGAATACGTGAAATTCTTCATGTTAAAAATCCCAGATTTGCTAATCTCAATCATATTTTGGTTGCGATCAGCAAATCCGGGAAATTCAATATGTTGGATTTCACTCCTGCCCTGGTATCTGGGGATCGGGAATTGCCCCAATACATCTCAGATATATAGGGGCTTTTGGACAGCTTTTTGGGCGAAAAGGATGGAAGAAAAAAAAAGATGGTCAGCGAAAGCGGAGACGCACGAGACCTAGCAGTTCACTTCCGCCAGGTGTTGCGCATATTGAGGCTATGTGTACGAGGGCACATCTATATGTGTGTATACTGGGTCAAGTGTATGTGTGTGTTCATTATTGAGCCAAGTGCCGCCATGCTGTGTGTGTGTGTGTGTGTGTGTGTGTATATATATATATATATATATATATATATATATGTGTATATATATATATGTGTATATAGCTCTGAGTTCAGGTATGTTATTTGATATGTATGCCTAATATATTGATTAGCATTGATGAATTAATAGAAGAAAAACACACACATTATATATATATATTGTATGTATAAGGGCTGACATCCTTGATTAGATAATTATGAACAGGTGGAACTGGCTAGCTATTGCAAGTACATTATATAAGGATTCCAAATATTCAACAAAGACACACATTGAAAAAGTTCTGTATAGAACGAAACGCGTCAGTGGCTTGGTGATTGTCTGTGCCTGTGGGTGGAATCAGTCTATTTACCAGAGTCCTGAATTTTTTTTAAACATTACCTGCAGTTGTCGACAGGACAGCTGAACGGTACACTAAACTACTTGCTGGAGACCGGAGCTTTTGGTCTTCAGCAGTGACTGGAATGCATACCGGAGAATGATGCTTGTGATCGGCTCCAGTGACTGGTGAGGTCAGCATACTATAGTTCACCAGACAGTCTGCTGGAGACCTGAGCTCACATTGATCAGTGGGACGGTTGTGTACAGTGTACATCTATAGAGCGAGGCGCTTTCAGTTAGAGATCTATATAACCTCAACCTTGCAGAATATACATACTAATATATTGTCCAGATGCTGCATCTATTCTTGAATAGTCTTAATGGCAAACTAATATATTTACTACAGAACTGACTCTTTTTAGCTAAAGGCTGATTTTAATTTCACTATTGACGTTTATTATACCAGCCACTGGGTTATACCAAATATATAATTTTTTTTTTTTTAAATGGATTTTTTAATGTCGATCACAGCTGCTTTTTTTTTTTTTTTTTTAGTGAGAATAGCTCTCTCATATTATAGACACATGATTACATTTCTGCTGATACAATTGTGGGCTATAATATCTTTCTGCAAAATACACTTTCAATTAATTTTAGCTACAAAACTGGGGACTTTGAGGGGTATTCAATATGAAACGTTAACTTCACTGTCGAAGTTAACGTTTCATATCAGAGTTTTTACCTGCGTTAAAGTAACGGGCGCGCTCCCGCTTATACCCGTATTCAATATAAAATTTACGAAAAATGGAAACTCCGAAGTTGGATTTGCGTAAAGTTACGAATTTTTCCTTATAAAAATTGTAAGACCCCCCTAAAGTAGTAAAAACATGGGGGAACACTATGGGTACCCCCGTTTTAGCCTTGAATTGAAAGTTGGGGATTTAAATAGCCGCAGCAGGTGTTTTTTTCCGACATTGAAGAAGTGATGCAGAAGAGCACTTAGGTTATTTTTTTCATTTTTTTAAGTGGTCCCATCAAATTTGGGGTACATGAAAATGGGTACTAGCATATTTTTATGTCCCTAAAGTAAGTTTTTAAAAATTCTGCATTTGTGCACCTGCCGCTATAATTCTATTCTAGAAAACATCTGCCGCATACTTGCAGAATAGCCCTGAACCTATTTCCCTATTGTTAAACATTTTTTTTCCCATTTTTTTTTTTTTTTTTTCACCCCAGTTTGTAAATTAATTTTTTGGGGTGTCCCTATATTTTTTTTTTTTTTACTTTTTTTGACACAGTTCTTTTTTTAAATGTCATTCCCAGGGGTGCAGGCTTAAAAAAAAATAGCCTGCACCCCTGGGAATAACATTTAAAAAAAGAACTGTGTCAAAAAAAGTAAAAAAAAAAAAAAATAGAACCCCAATTCTGCACTTTTTTTCGACACCTATACAATGGTGAAAAGTTATCCCCGTTTTTTATCAAAGACTTTTCAAAACTGCGATAAGTCTTTGAAATTGAATACGGTGTAAAAGTCAAACCTGCGATAATGATGTCAAAAGTGCGATATTAACGCAAAAATTATGCTATCGCTCCCTTATTGAATACCCCTGTTTACCTCTGTATGATAATTTATCTGTAGTTTACTTTACACTGTGATGTTTGTCAGTTCAGCATAATAAATTTGGCATTTTTGCAATTTGAGTCAGTAAGTCATTACTCACAAGTGTGTGTGTGTGTGTGTGTGTGTGTGTGTGTATATGTATATAAACTATATATATATATATATATATATATATATATATACATATACATACATACATACATACATACATACAAGAACAGCGGCACTCACAGGACTTGAAATAAATGAGACTCACAATTCCAAAGGATCAGCGTCCAACGTTTCAGTCGGTATGACTTTTTTCTTGATAAAAGTCACACCGACTGAAACGTTGGACGCTGATCCTTTGGAATTGTGAGTCTCATTTATTTCAAGTCCTGTGAGATTGGAGGCAGGCAGGTCACATGGGTGAGCGGCCGGGCCTGTGAAGGGGGCACGACCCAGCCAATATCAATGTTGGGGGCGGTGTGGCCCTCTCGACGCCAATGTTGGGGCGGCACGACCCTACTGATGTCACTGTTGGGGGTGTGCCCAGCCGGTGTTGTCACCTACGGAGGTGCTAGGCTTCCCCGAAGCTCTTCCTTAATGTGAATAGAAGCCATGCACACAGCATCTATTCACTAGGTGGCAGAACGGCAGCGGCCAGGTTGTTTTAGCAGGGTGAATTTTGTTCTTTAAAAATCGGGCAGGGCGCGGCGCCCTGCTAAGACAGCCTGGTGAGAACACTAAAAATTTTATATATATATATATATATATATATATATATATATATATATATATAGTGTGTATATATTAATAATTATGTGGTTTTAATATCTTGTTAGCGCTTAACTCTACTCTAAATTTTTTTGTTTAACATTCTGGAGTTGTATACATGTAATACTGAGATGGCAGCGCACAATTTATATCAATTAAATATAGTTGGTCCTCTTGTGCTAGTGGACGAAAACGTATTTATCAATTAGAATACTTTTCTCTAACATAAATTGGCGATTCTGAAATCTACCTCATTTTAGATCTAATTCAACTTGTGTGATATTTCCCCTTCAAGACTAAAATATTATTGAGACAAAGCCACTGCCAATAAATTGTATATTCAGTTGACCAAATATTTTCAGTAGTCTCAAAATTAAGTCAACAAAAATTTGCAAAAACAGTGTATAGCAATCAGTTGCAGTATTTTCCATTAGTTTGCATTTTGTCGGGTTATCTGTTTGGTGCACTGTATAGTGACTTCC
Organism: Taudactylus pleione; assembly: GCA_031769625.1. NCBI lineage: Eukaryota > Metazoa > Chordata > Amphibia > Anura > Myobatrachidae > Taudactylus > Taudactylus pleione. The sequence continues at coordinate 1,197,268 of JAUIMM010000410.1, forward strand.
TTAAGTATTTCTGCATGTGGTGTTAATTTTTTTTTATCTCTGCTTCTCCCTTTACAAACTTGATCTATGTTGCCTAAATAGAAAAGAAGAGGAAACATTTTATTGCACATGTGTGTGAGTAACCACACTGTTTCTGTTGGGGGCCTGCCCTTGTTTCTTACCGCAGTCGTTGCCTTGGTTCCTGTTGTATATTTACAATTTTTGACTGGTGCTATCTAGACTGTCAATGCACATGGCATAACTTGGAGATCTACTGGTCTGTAAGTGTGGTGAACATAGAAGGCCTGATTTAGAGATGCACGCAGTGGTGATGGATGCAAGCGGCCAATGTTTTCAGTCTATGCATATGTCCTGATGGTTATTGCTCTAAGACGCAGATTGAAATTGCTCGTAGAGATTTGATTTTCAGTGGACATGCCGAAGAGGTAATGGGAGAGGCTAGGCAGACGCGAGCGTGTTGTTGACAGCGACTGCGGCAAAAGACGCAGTTGCACTGACAGAGGAGGCAATAGAGAAATTGCACCTGCCATAAGGCTGCTGCAATCTTCGATGGAATAGCGCCGTAGCAAGTGGGTGTCTCAGAATCTGTTGCGGCATTATAGGGATGCAGACACGGTTGCTGAAAAAGACACAGCCGCCACATCTGTGCGCACCTCTGCATCGGGCCTGGAATCTTGTTACCATGGTTCAGTACTTTAGGTCTTTTTTTGTTTTTGCTGTTCTATTACTTCTCGTGTCCTCTTGTAATGTTAAACAGATCATCCGCTTTCTATTTCTTGGTGAGCTGACTGGGCCGAACATTTTCAACATTTTATATGCTAAGTTTCCCCCCTGAACTCACACAGGCATTTATGTTCTATTTTGAAACTGGAATATTTTATCTTTAGGTATTGGCATCAGAGCTATTACTGGTGTTTTTAAATGCTGTGTCTGACTCATATTTGTAAGGCAAGAACAATACATACAAATGCATTAAATGTAACTCTACTGCCTTATATATCAGCAGATATAATCATGTGGATCAATGTGTGAATATTGTAGGTAGTCCCCAGAGCTTACCTTACATGCAGTCAATTAGAGCCATACCTGGCTCTAATTGACTGTTCATGTAGCAGTGAAAAGCCCTTTATCGGTGATAACAGGGCTTTTCACTGCTTCACCTCATTCATTAGAAGGGGGTTACCTTGAAGAAATCTCAGATTTCTCCAGCGGTGCCCCTGATTAGTATAGATATCTCTTCCCCATACATTAAAAGCAGCAAAGTCTGCTGTCTCCCCGCCTTCTCCTCATCTTTCCATCCTCTTCTGTGACATCTGGCCAATCATAGGTGCCTCTGCAGAGAAGCATTTTTTGGTAGACTGCAGGTCTTGCTGGCTACCTGGCTCCCAGCTGTCATGTTGGGAAGCTGCAGTGGTCTGGGTGACTGGGGGTGGGATGTACTACAAACCACCTTGAGTGAAGCACCAGATTGTCTCCCTGTCCTGTCTGACTGCCCTCTCTCCGCGGTGAATCGCTCTGCCTCCTTGCAGCATATAAATTAACTGACTCGGCATGCACATGTGCCCGGGTCACTGCTGACTGCCTGCTACCCCCAGCTATCCCTTCTCTCCCGCGACCGGCTCACCCAATACTACGCCGCATATGATGCAATCTGTCTTGAAATTTATCATGACTCAGTTTGTCATCTTTAAGTAGATTCCCTAGACATTTTAGCGTCGAGCACATCGACGTCCATTGCTCCCCACCCCATCAGTATAGCCTGTATGTGTTCTCCCCCCACCAACCTCCCTATCTGTATAGCCTGTAATGTGTGCCACAATATGCCTCCCCCCTCCTCATAGTACTATGTGCTCCCCCTCCATGGTATAGTCGTAATAGCCCCCATCCTCATAGTATTGCTTGACATGTGCCCCCCGTCAGTATAGTTTATGTTCCTCTCCTTCTCCCCAACAGAATAGCCTATGTGTTTCTCTTTCTAACTATCAGTGTAGCCCAGTGGTTCCCAAACTGTGTGCTGGGGTGCCTCGGGACACTTGCAGGGGTGCCTCAGGTTGGAGGTCCAGCACCAAATCAACTTATTTATGGTAAATGTAATGTAAATATGTGCACAAACAGAAGCTCAAACCTGTCCAACACCATATAACTGAACCTAGGGATGACAGATAAGCACAATTTACTGTACTTCACTTTACTACATTTTTTTTGTTAATTTCTCGCTAACAAACATTTGGCTAAGGGGTGCAGTGAAAACAATGCTGATACTATAGGGTGCTGTGATTCAAAAAAGTTTGGGAACCTCTGGTATAGCCTGTAATGTGCTCTACCCCCTCATCCTCATCAATATAGCTTGCAATGTGCCTTCCCCTATCCTAATAGCAAAGCTTGTAATGTTCCTTCCTCCCATAGCATAATTTGTAATGGCCTCCCTCGTTGTATCGTTACATTGCATCCTTGCATCACTGGGTCACACCATTGTATGGTGTGTACCCAGCTTAAGATCTGTAATAAAACACACACCTTCTCCTCCACAAGAGGATTCTGTCCTCCCTGAGCTCGCCTTAGGATCTGTAATAACACATTTCTCCCTCCCTCCGCTGTGGCAACACATTACCTCTTCCCCCACTATAGCAACATGCCCACTCTCTCCCTGTAACAATACATTTCCTTATTTATATAATTGTCACCTGTCGCCCTTAAGGTGGCTGCACATCTAACAGATATATCTGCAGATCGACTGATCTGCAGATGATGGTGGTTCATACACACCGAACAACCATCATGTGGCCGCTGGCCCGTGGTCGTGTTGTGCCCCCCTCCCTGCGACCTCTGCCATCAGCACAGCCGACACAATATGTCTGTGAACGACGTCGTTCAGGCATATAGGGCCTGATTCAGAGCCGTTCGCTATTTGCGGTCGTTCGTTCAAAAACAAGGGGTGGCTATTCAAATGATCCGTTCGCAAATTGCAGTCTGTTCACACCTCTAAGTCTGAACGAGCGAGCAAAACATACGCTCGTTTATTTGTTAAAAACGCCCCCTGGCCGCTCGCACCATACGTCATGTCCGCTATTTATTAGATTAATCGAGTACATCGACCAGCGTATGAACTGCTCGCTATTCTTGTGGTTGGTTTTTGCTACCACAATTTTGCGAACAGTTCTGGCTTAAAAAAAACCCAGTGACGTGGTCAATGACGCTGCTGTTTTAAATATGCACACCCATAAAACGCCCGTTTTGACCTTTAAGCACGCCTGCGTTCTGATTTCCACTCCCCGTTTTCAAGCACCTTCCCCTGTTACCACCCACATACGCCTCATCCTGTCACTCAAATTATCAGGCATTCGCTATTTTGCGAGCACATGAATTTCGGCCGCACTGACTGGTTCGCGCATGCATATAACGATCCGTACGCATGCGCAGATGTGCGAACATCGCTCGGAACGAGCGTACTGCCGCTAGCGAGTGGCTCTGAATGAGGGCCATAGTCTGTACACATTGGCCGACGTACCCACAAAATATCGGCCAGTGTGTACCCAGCATTACACCTCACATGAAACAAAGCTCTTCACTGGGACAGTCTGGCAGTGAATTCGAGAGCAGCTTTAGTCAGATCTTCTGCTCTTGGCATCCTAGTTTTCCCCTCATCTGTTCTGCTTCCAGCTGACCTCCCACAAATTTTCGTGTTGTACTATGGATTTAATAAATAGCTGACAACATAGTTTATTCATTGCAAAGAAGTTGATGTTAACCTAAAAAAATACAAATATGTTCCTATGCTTTTTCTTTCTGCCCTTGCATCTGTTATCCATTATAATTTTATTTATTCCCCTTATTGTTGTGTGCACATTGCCTCACGCTCTATCGTACACAGTGACAAATTTTGACTATTCTATACATTTGTAATTTTCATTGCACTCTAGCACTGTGTGCTAGTTTTCAGTTCTTGTGGGTTAAACAGAAAGTTGAAGTAACCAGTACTTGCTAAATCCATATCCTTTTGTGACATCACGTTATTTGAGAACGTTTCCCAAGATAATACAATAGCTTTTCTGGAAGGTAGCCAGGAAAAATACCTGTCTAGTGAATCGGAGGATGTATGAATAAACAGCAGTAATGTGTAACAAACATGCCAAATTCTCAGTTCTGATGTGAAGGACATGGCTTGCATGTACACCATTTCCAAATATTGGAACGTTACCCTGCCTGGACTACTTTAATGTCCATATAGCACACCTGCAGTTTCTTCTTCTTTTATATTTTGACTGTTTTTCTATTTCCAGGTTATTTAAAGGAATGTAAAATATTTAAATAAAGTTAAAAATGGCTCCATTTATACTTACCAATGCATCTAGGGGGTCATAATATTGCTCTCAATCATGATAATGATGGCAGTCTGCTTGCCAAATGGGCATAAGTCTGCTAAATGTATTTATTTTTATTTATTAAGAGAGATTTATACACATTCTGTTGTGGTTTTCAGAGAATATTTAGTCATTCACATTAGGCTCTGCCTCAGTGGGGTGAAAAGTTGCATTTGTCAAAAAGCGTTCGTGGGTGCAAACTTTTCGCGCACATGTGCATATCGCGCTGTCCAATTGCCGGAGTGTTCACTTGTGCGAAAACGAGGCAGGTGATAAAGTGTTCCAAACCCCTATTTTTGGCTAAAAATGTGGGGACTTGGGGCCTGATTCAGAGCCGGACGCTATTTGCGCTCGCTCGTTCAGAAAAAGGGGCCGGCTATTTAAATTGAGCGCTCGCTCTTTGCGGTCTGACGCCTCTGTCTGAGCGAGTGAGCGAAACATGCGCTCGCTATTTTGTAAAGACGCCCCCTGGTCGCTCGCATCCTACATCATCTCCGCTATTTATTAGATTAATCGAGTACATCGAAAGGCGTCTGAACTGCTCGCAGTGCTTGTGGTAGGATTTTCCTACCGCAATCATGCGAACAGTTCAGGCTAAGAAACAACCAAGTGACGTGGTCGATGACGCTGCTTTGTTAATTATGCACACCCTTAAAACGCCAATTTTGACCGTTTGGCACGCCTGCGTTCGGATTACCACTCCCCGTTTTCAAGCACCTTCCCCTGTTACCACCCACAAACTCCTCATCCTGTCACTCAAATTGTCAGGCACTCGCTATTTTTTGAGCGCTCGATTTCCCACCGCAATGACTGGTTGGCGCATGCGCATTACGACCCATACGCATGCGCAGATGTGCGAACATCGCTCGGAGCAAACGAGCGGCCGCTTACGAGCGGCTCTGAATCAGGCCCTTGGTTCAGAACCCCCCCCCCCCTTCATGACTAATTGAGCAAAAAAAAAAATGTAATTTGCTTAATTCCCCCTACCAATGACAAGTCATTTTTGGGTTGAAAATGTAAAAAGTGTTGGAAAATCGGTTTAAAGTACTGGGTCGGGTATTTTGGGGGGGCTGTATGGATGGGACAAGTGTTTTTAAGATTGCAGGTGGCTGCAGCAGTGTATTTTTTTTTTTTTTTTTCTGAAACTGCACTTTATAGACGCACCAATATACTAGCACCCGTTTTAGTGTAGCCCCAATTTAATTGTAGCAATTATTTTCTCCAAAAAATGCTTTTTATCATTTTTCAAAACTTATGCAAATATGCATATAACAGCCAATTGACATAATTTTAGAACCGAAAATACGTTTGTTAGGGCTATTAATACACTTCTAAATTGATTTCCTTCGTCAGTTAGGCTTTTTATGGGGTACTGACTGATTTCCCCAAAATGTGCTGTATTTTTAGCTAGTTTTGCCATGCGCAATAATCGCACATATGCGTTTTCGCGTGTCTTGCAATTGGATAGGGTGAAAAACTGGTGCATGTATAGTGAAAAGATAGCAACAAAACTGGCGAGTGAGACCTGTGAACGCTTTTCGCCAAACGCAACTTTTCTACCCTAATTGAATCCAGCACTATATTCCCTATCACACGTACACGCACGCCCATACACAATGGGGCTAAATATTTGTCAGAAGCCAGTTAGCTTATCAGTATGTTTTTGAAGTGCAGGAGGAAACCGCTGGACCCCGAGGAAACCCACATCAGGAGAACATACAATCTCCATACAGATCAATAGGGCCTTTTGTGGGAATCAAAACCAAGGGTTCTAGTCTGTAGATACACCGTAATTAGATAGACAAATGTCTACTAGGTAGACACCAGGTGTTAGACAGACAGAGACAAAAGTTTGACAGGGACAAGAGAACTACACACAAAAGGTAGACATGTAAGAAGGTTGACGGGGTCAAAAGGTCGACACATAATGATTTTATTGTTGGTTAGGCACTTACCTTAGGATTAGGCACTAGAAGGGATGGTTGGGGTCAGGCACCTACCCCGATGCATAGGGTTAGGCACTAGGAGGGAGGGTTACGGTTAGTCACCAAGGTAAGGGATAGGGTGAAGATTAGGGCTAGAAAACAAAAAACATCATGTATTGTCCAAGTTTTGTCGACCTTCTGTCCCTGTCGACCTTCTGTCCCTGTCGACCTTCTGTCCCTGTCGACCTTCTGTCCCTGTCGACCTTCTGTCCCTGTCGACCTTCTGTCCCTGTCGACCTTCTGTCCCTGTCGACCTTCTGTCCCTGTCGACCTTCTGTCCCTGTCTTACATCTGGTGTCTGCCTAGACATTGTCTATCTAATTACTGTCTATCTCTCATTCCACACCCCAACACCAAGATCTCAGGCCCTGATTCAGAGCCAGACGCTATGGAGCGGCCTCCTGGCCGCCCGCATAGCTCGTGATGTCAGTGGGGCCGCCCCAAAACGGCAGGCGTTCACATGGGAACGCCTCCGTTTGGGCAGCCACCCCCCTGGCCCGCCCACCAAAGGGGGCAAGCTGTCACTCAACATCGACAGCTCGCCCCCTTTGTTGCGTCGCTAGCCGGGTCTCGCGCATGCGTACGACGGAGCCGGCTCCGTTGTGCACATGCACTGGTGGGCCACCATCGACCCGGTTGTGAGCGCTCAGCGCTTGCGACCAGGTCTGAATCAGGCCCTCAGTGTGGTGAGGCAGCAAGCTTAACCATTGTGCCATGAAAGAAAATATGTATTATTCAATCTATTCCAAACATAATCATACATTAGCGAATAGTATGCATCCGTACTAGAATGAATATGCAGGCTATGTGAGTGGTTCTGTGTCATATAATAGTCACAGTTTTTGTAGTTTATTATTCTAATGTGATTTGCTTATATGCTATATGGACTTACGTTTTCATAGCTACCAGTTCATCACATTTAATTTAGCTTTATTAATGTTGTATTAAATGATGATGAGTTCTGTTCTTTCCCATACAACTTCCACATGTCATGCTGTTTTTTTCCTTGCTCACTATCCAGCAGGTGTTTCTTATCTCTGGAACAACTTATGTTTGACAAGGTCAGTGACTGGACCTGGATTTATTAAAGCTCAGGATCTCCTTCCAATAAACAACAGTAGCTACATAATACTGTAGATTACGGGATAAAATCTAATTTTGAAAGTAGTGTGTGCCTTTTTTTAAGCTGTTTCAAAAAGGTCTAAAACATAGAGAATGCTAGCCTTCCAAGTTAGTGTATTTAGTCTTTGCTTTTGATGCCATGTTACAGCAATTCTTCTTTTTTTTTTTTTTTTTTCTTGCAGTGTATTTTTTTTTTTTTTTTTTATTACCTGTATCGACCAGTATTAATCCTATTAATATATGTTATTGTACAATTTCCTCTAAAGCATAGCAACCATTACTTACATTGTCTCACTTCCACTAGACCAGAGATGCACAATATTATGTATTTAATTGCTTTCATTTCCAAGGGCCACATTAGGGAATTCTACTCATCTGAAGGGGTTGCAAAAATAATTGGTGTTGCTTATTACCAGCAGAAGCTTGGAAATGCCATATAGGAGGAGCTTCATGAATCTTTTCTGTAAGATGTATTGTTTCTCCGTCGCCTCAAATAAAAGACCGATTAAGTTCTTTTGGGTAGTTTTGGGTACTAGTTCCCGACGGTCTGGTTGTCGACAATCAGAATACAGACAGCCGCATTCCGACACATAACCCTTAACCTAAACCACCCTACCTGCTGCCTAACTCTAACCCTTATCTCCGCAATCTGGTGGTATTCTGACAGTCTGAGTGCTGCTGTCGGTATTCTGACTGTTGGGATGCTGACTACATCCCTATATGGGGCCGTATACAATATGCTGACTTGGGCCACTTCCCTATTCCAATGTTAAACAAAACACAAAAACAGATTATAGTAACTTGGGCCTCTTCATGACCACTGGGACCTAGCGTTCACTCTAGGTCTGGCGCGGGACCATAGAAAGGGCACTTTGGGGCCCACTGGTGGTCATCGCGGCACCGCAATTTTTCCCACCTGTGGGACACTGAGGCCTGTGAGTAGGGACGGCACCCAGCATGTTTTAGCAAAGTGCCTCCGATAGGGCAGGGCGCATTCTGCCCTTTTGAAATCTGGCAGGGCGCAGCACCCTGCTAAAACAGCCAAGCGCAGTGGTTCCCAAACTGTGCGCTGTGGCACCCTGGAGTGCCTCAGAACACTTGCAGGGGTGCCTCAGATTGGTGGTCCAGCACCAAATAAAATTATTTATGGTCAATGTAGTGTAATGTAAATGTGGACAAACCGATGCACAAACCTGTCCACCACCACATAAGTGAACCTAAGGATGACAGGTAAGCACAATTTACTTCACTTTACAACTTTACAAAATTTTTTCCTGAATTTCTCATTAACAATCTTTCGTCTTAGGGGTGCCGTGAAAACCATGCTGACACTCTAGGGCGCCATGATTCAAAAAAGTTTGAGAACCACTGGCCTAGCGGGAACGCTATGACCTAATGGGAAGCATCGTTGCCAAATGCATAATCTAGGTCTTCCCAGAGCCATAAGAAATGAGGGGACATGGCAATGCATATGGAGGGCATTTTAAGGCCCTCTGTAGAGATTGCATTTTGGTTGCATGGCGTCCCAAAATTCGTGCCACCCAAAAGGGGGTGTGGCCTCATGGTACACCCCCTTTACATCACTCTTGTGGGCGTGATAGATACTGAGTTGCCCCCAAGCTCTTCCCGTACTGTGAATAGATGCCGTACTCATGGCATTTATTCACCCTGCGATGAGTTCATCCACAACGTATATGAGCTTTCTCTCCCATGCTATTGTGGGCAAAGATGCTTATGACATGGCGCAGTATAATAATGTAAGGAAGAGAATTATGGCAAGCAGAATGAGGTGGTGGGGGGGTTGTAATAGCAATTTTCTTTTAAAGTGCCTGGATTTTATATTATTTTTCAATAATCCATCAATTAATATTTCCCCTGAGAAAAAGATGGTGGAATAAACAAAGTGCTACAAAAGCACAGAGTGATGTGAGGTGAAAAGCAACAAGATTGGTTAAAAACAAGTTGAAAGCTTGAACTCTGCTTTGTATAGACAGGACTTTTTCACCACATAGACGAATCATGATATTACTAGACTGAAAGACAAGTCCACTTTGGATTTCTATCTCCCACAATTTTTGCAGAAAAAATATCCACAATTTAGGTTACAACATTCATAGTGTGGTAGTGTGTTTTTTTAAGGGATGGGGGCTGCCTATACTTTGTTGTGCTTCTTGAAATCATACAAAATGGTCCTTTGTTAGATAAGGCGTGGGTTATTCTAAATACATTTATTACTACCGTACTTACTATCAAGAGCATACTGTATGTTAACTTTTCTTCATACAGTGCAGCTGGATATTTCATCTAAAAACATTTGAACGAGAGAGGCTTTTTATTTTTTATTTTTAAAGCAATATATTTCGTGGTAGTGTGAACTTCCAACTAAGGATGGATTGCCATACAGCATATAACTGAGCTTTGGAAATGTATTGTTCTATATGGCCATCATCACTCCTACTGAAAATGTTCACATCTAGTAGATATTCCTTGTCTGTGACATTTGTATGAGTGCTGCATATAGGTTCTAGCCAGGTGAATGTCATCCCTGATATTGACATATATAATTACAGTTTTTACAATTGAATCTTAAAGTTGAAGTAAGTAAACATTGGTTATTTTTAGCATTGTACTAACAATTTTACAGAAAAGTGTCAGAATTGAAAGTGTCATGAATCATTTCTATGTGAGTAAGTTGAGTAGAAGAATGTAGTCATTCCTGTATGAGATCTTGCAGATGTAATCAGGATATTGTGGTAAATGCTGGAACTATAGCTTGTAGTATGTAGACTGATAAAAAGACTTGTCATGAAAAGTATTTCACTATGGATATAGGTTTTTTTTCGTTCTTCTTTGTGTATTTGGAGTGTAACAAGACGGAAGAATGCACAAACCATTGTAGTTCCATGTTTTTTTGTGCCATTATTCCCATTCTAGTTTATTAAAGTATATTAAAATGGGCCTCAAATGTTGCATAAGACAATGTTGGTTGTTTTTATATTTTGCTATATGTATCTTGCATAATGAAATCGGGATTAAAATAATAGTTTTTGATAACTGCTCCTTATGTCTTTGAGGTTTATTCTCTTTTTACAAAATATCTATTTTCAGATGATCATTCTGGTTCAGAATGATAAGTCATTGCCTTTGTCTAAAACAAACCCAATTTAACTTCTTGGCAATCTTTACCAATTGTAGCTGCACAGCAATAAGATCACCTATAGTATGGTTGGAACAAGGAAAGCCTACAGAGGGCAGAGACCATAAACCTGAATCAGTCTCTGTAGAAATCTCAACTGTCAGATGGTGACAACCAACCATTTCTCCATTTATCTTACCTGAGCATCCTTCGCCCTGCTGATTCTAGAGGACACTTTTCAGTTCACAGGTTTTCTTATTATTTAACAGGTTTAGTAACTATGTGTAGGCTGGTGGATTTTTTAGTATCCCTGCTGGAAAAAGAGCTAGGACAGTTGAACCTCAATGTTCGGTCAGGCTGGTGTCCCCAGTGATGCAGTGTGTATTACCAAAAGCGGAATAGAGATGGCATCAGCAAATACTGGGTTCAGCTAAATTGAGTTGGTATTCAGTAAATCTTCTAAACTACTGTCCTTGATGTAAAGACTACTATCATTGCTATGTCATTTCCCACAGCCTTCACATTAGATTAACACACACTAATTATACCACAAAACATAAAACATTTAAAGTACAGCCATCTTCAACTGCTTGCCGCGTACTGTACCACTTATGCATTTATCATGAAATTATCTCAGTATTAGTAAACCTTAGTAAACCACTGTATTGACCTGTAATAAGTGGTGATAATTAGAGGGAATGCTTTTGTATCCTGGCAGAGATTCCAAAAGGTATGCCTGACTAGGCCAGAGCCTATGAATGTGTCACCCTGACTGATACTACACTAGCATCACAACTGCGATTACGCAGATCTCCAAGTCCTGATGTAGTTAGGGCAGAGCCAAATTTAATGCAATGAATATTCTATCTCTGCCCATTATACCATACACTTTTCCACTGCTGCAACCTGTTGTAAATACATGAAGGGGCAACAGGTCCCCTAACACTCTCTCACAATTTTGCAGGCTCAACTACATAGACTACCACTCAGTAGTTCTCCCCTTGCTTCTATCAATAAATCGTTAAAGCGTATCCTTGGCAATTTTTAAATAGCTTCCTCAAAGACTGGGTTGTGGAGCATATATGAAATTAGACTTTACAAAAAGTATAACGCTTATTTACAGAAATGTTATAAAGAAGGGTTACAGATTATGTAGACAAACGTGTTGCAATTTTAATGATAAATTATAAGAAAATTACAAATGGCTTATTCTGGGCTGGGGGCCACAGCAGGAAAATTCAGGTTAAGGCTTCAACCTACAATTAATTCCCCAAGTCAAACACAGAACAAAATACTCCCCTACCTAGATCACCTGAAGCCCCTCCACCCCCACCATGATAATGTCAAGACCCAGTCAAGTTCCTGATCACTGTCTGGCTTGTTAATTAGCCCAGAGAACAGGTCAGTTACACCCACGTAACGTTTAACCGAAGTACAAATATCTACATAATAGCTACAGGAAATTTGGTATGTTCTCATTAATCTCTGATGTAAGATATAAATAATAATAATAGCTCCTGGCTATTATAGAAACATCAATTTTATATCAAAAACAGATAAAATATGATGTCTATTTATGTGCAGACACACCTGGTGACTAGACTTTTGAGAGCTAAACCCTGCTATGTTTGGTGCCAACTTCACTTCTCCAAGTAATTATATGTGAGCATAGACAAGACTATTTTTACCTATCTTGCCCAGGTAATTGTTTTATTTGCTGATGGGATATCATAAGAGATGTGCATTTTAACTAAACTACTCCTGGCCCCCTTCTCAGGCTTCTTGAGTGCTTTTAACATACTAATCTCAATGCCTTGTTAGGTATTTCATTATCTGCCCTGTTAAGTTTCTTCTTCAGGGTCCATAGGGATCCACAGGGATACCATGGGGATATTATAGTTGGAGAGATCCAGGCACCAAACAGTTAAAGCTTCAGCTCCCAGGATGCCTTGGGTCCTCCTCCATATATACCTCGCCACTAGCCATAGGCCTTTAGTTGTTCATTTGGTGCGGCAGGATCAAGATGCACCTTTGTAACAGCTACCTCCGCCGGACCGCAACACCAGTAACTGGGCTGGTGATTTCGGAGGGTCGTGGCTGAGCTTGCATGCAGCAATGCTGCGACCTGAACTGCAATCGGACACACAGATGTCAGGTAAGCTGGTTCCTCGCTTACAGGGAATCTCGTGCGGCAGTCCTTGCTTCTGGTGTCAGAGACGCACCAGAAGCTGCTGCAGTCAGGCCCCTGGATTGTCTGCTTCTGCTCCCACGAGACCAGTGTACCTGGCTGGTTAACGCAGCTTAGGGGAGGTAGGCACTCCCCCGGCAGCTCCTCCCCTGACCCAGAAGTAGTCCCTACAAAGGGTTTCGCACGTCTGAGTTGTTCTACTTACCCTCAACGTGTATATGAGTTGCACAAGTGCACTGGTGTAGCTGTTGGTCTCAGGAGGGTTTGGGTCAGTCTCCGTGTATACCTCTCCCGTGGTAAAGGTATACAGGGCACCCCTCTTGCACAGATGAGGCTGAATTTGATCACAATGTTGAAATGCCCTGGGAAGGAGGTCCCGGAACTATTCAAATGACCGCGATGTTAACCTGACTAAGGAGGAATCCGACTGAAGTGCCAGCCACAATGCTGTCTTACAGCTTAGCATGGCACTAAGAGCAACCCAGCCGGCATTTAAGTCGGAAAATGCCAGTTCTCACGACTAAACACCATTCTTTAGTTGCTCAGACCCCCATTCTCCGGCTTAAGTGCTTCTAGTCGGACTTAACAATGCTGTCGACATTATTACTGACAAGTATGTATTCTACAATAGCAATATATGTATACAGATTGTGATTGCTTAGACCATTAACATTCAACAAAAAATATAGCATTTTTTCATACCCCTAATTTACACATCTTTTTTTTTTCTCTCCTCCCCTCCCCATTTCTTCTTTTTCATGTCTGATGAATAATGGTGATTAACAGAACTACCAGCTGAAGAAGGTAAGTTCAGAAATGTATTTCTTTTACACGTGGTGGCTAAACCAAAACGGCAGGGTTCATTTCATAAAATTGCATTTAGATGCAAATGTACAAAATGATAGAAGTCAAACTGCCTTGTACAAGACAGATAAAAGCTTAATGTGTGTCAGTGATGTAAGTAGGGTATTTGGAGCCTAGGGTAAAATGGAAAATGGAGCCACCCCCCATTTGCACACTTGCTGAAAACATGGGTGTGGTCACATGCCACAAGGTATGTGGCCACTGAAAATGGGGTGTCTCAACATGACACACACCCCTTTCTCGTCACTTTGGGAACATTCCTTTCCATTACATATGCACCTTTATGCCCCGAGTAGTAGTGCCCCTCTTGCAATACCCACTATAGTAGTGCCCCTTATGCAATTTGCCCTTTATACAGTGCCTCCAGTAGTGCCCCCTTATACAGTGCCCCCAGTAGTGCATCCTTATACAGTCCCCCCTATACAGTGCAAAACGGGCAAACATGACATACACACACAAAACACTCACTGACTTACCTGAATCCCCGCTTCTGCCGCGCCCGCCGCTATTTGCTCCTCCGTTCACCCGCTCTGTACTATGGGAGAGCCGTCATGACTGCTCTCCCATCACCCACTGCAGGAGGCGGAAGGCGGAGCTCATGAGTGAGCTCCAGCTCCTCTGGCAGTGGGCGCAGCAGCCAATGAGAGACTGTCTGACTCTCACTGGCTGCTGAAACACACACATCGCCGGCGGCACTCACTGCGGTCTGCACTACACTGAGTGACTAGGGCGGGCCTGTACTGTGGCCAGTGGCGCGCGCGCCCTCCCACCACCACGCTGCCGCTTGCATGGTGCCCAGGGCACGAGCCCCCGCGGCCCTGCCCTAATTACGCCACTGATGTGTGTTGCAGGACAGTTCAAACACTTTACCAAATGCAGTGTTAGTGAGCCCAAAGTTTTTCACACTCTGTCTTTCTTGTAAATCATAAATTGTACTTGTTATATTTTTTTTGTCTGGCATGCAAGTGTGTATGTGTGTATGTGTGTATGTGTATATATGTATATATGTATATATGTATATATGTGTATATATATACATATCACATTGTTCAAGGTTAACCACACTTTCCACTACAACTGTTTTAAACGTATTCCATTACATGCAGCTAGAGCTACTCCAACCTCTTTTAGGACAGTGGAGCAAATATATTATCCTGCCCCTTTTCTCAGCACAAAGGGGGAGATTTTAATATCTGTGGGACTTACCGCAAAGTTTTTGCTCCCTGTTTAAGTGCCCAGAGCTATTCAATTATTTCCTGTGTGAAGTCTGCGGATAACTCGCAGTAAGCCGTAGCTCCCGGTTTAAGCACCCTGAGTTATGCAATTGCTGCCGCGACTAACGCTAAATTTACTGGTTAACACTGATTTCTGCACCCTCCTGAGATGCACAATCCACCTTAAGTGCACCCTTGGTGCGGGCAGTAATTTAATAGAATGGGGCACTTAATCCAGGAGCTAAAACTCCTGTGGGTGACTGATTTCCCTCCCTAAGTGACATCCTGCATCGCCGCTTAGCACAGCTATGCAGGATGTCTTAGCAGTGAGATGTATTAAAAAGTCATCAAAGAGGTGGCACGATGACTCTTCCATACAGGTAGAGCAGAGATTGCTGGATAGAACATTGTTTTGTGAGATCCGACGCATGCGCAAAGAGATCTCTTTCTGGACCGATGGTGCATGGGCAGACAAGTGACAAAAAGCTCAGCTTTTCATTGGTTAGCAACTACCAATCACACTTAGTTGCCATAGCTGCCAACAGAGGTTGAACGTGCCTCTGGAGATATCTTATTTTTCCACGTTCTGCCTTCTAATACATTTTGGAGAAGTAGTAATAGCTGCTGTTTTTTCTGTGTTTTTGCTGAAAAAGGGGTTATCACCATCTGCCTCTGTGTCCCAATGTGTACCTCCAGGGAAAAATCCGACCAACCTCTGATCTGCACAAACCACAACTTGGAAGTTTAAAATCGGGCTGGGGCATCGCAGTGGAACATTGTGGGCTCTTCTGTATAATAGTGAGCATTAGTAAGGAAAAATTGCCAATCGTGGAGGAATAATTTTCTTCCCCCAGAAATGGGATAAATGCCCTGAACTTGCGGGACATATCCTCAAATCATACTGTCCCATTAAAATTGGAAAGGTAGGGAGGTACAGGATTCAAATTTTTAATATTGGTGGCGTACAAAATAACTCTTATAATCCTTATCAAAAATGACTTGTTTTCCAGGAAAATCGCTGTGGGAACTAGTGGTAGAACAGTTTGAAGATCTTTTAGTTCGGATCCTTCTCCTAGCTGCATTTGTTTCATTTGTAAGTATGGAAAAAATTATTATTATTATTATTATTAAAAAAATATATATATTTGTGTGTTTTTTTTTTTTTACCTTGAGCAAGATTCATATTTGTCTCTCTGTCTTTAAATAATGGTCACCACCTACAGAAAGGGGAGGCAGCCATTTTGCTGGCTAAACCAATATACACTAGCATGGCCTATAAATTGACTAGTAAATAAGATTGATCACTGAGTATTTAAGTATAAAGTGATGGTTTTATAAGGAATAATATATTTGTAAGTTCTGGGAACATGAGTTTGAAAATATGTGATAAGGGCAAAACATGTATTTGAGATGTCTAGTTCTATTTTGAAGTTCTATGAACATGAGTTATACAGTATGAATCTGTAAAGTGTCTTAACCATATTACGGATAGTAAATGCAGGGGTGCATTGTAGAACTGTTCTTTTGGCTACAATCACATTGATTTTAATAAAAAAATATAATTCAAGTTAAATACATTTTGTGACTTGTGTAGATAATGGCTAGATCTGGACATCCTTCTTCCTCCATGCTTATGACGCCCAAATAGCAGAAATGCTTGTGTGAATATCTTTATATGTTGATGTCCTCAATCTCGATGCCGTCAAAAACACCTTGTACAAGAATGCACATTCTTAGTTGTGTCTGTGGCTCAAAGAATAAGTACTGTGAGACATTATATAAATCGTAAATGCAATCAAAGTGGAATGCAGAAATAATATATCTAAATATTCATGTAGTTTGTGTTTTGATATTGTTTTGACATTAGTGAAACCTGTAGCAACTATAGAATGAAGTAATCTTTCATCAGTATTGGGGATTGGTAACTATGAACATTAGAACAATAAAGCATTGCTTTGGTATGTACCATCAGTCATACTTGTCATAGAAGAATACATTTGCTTGCATTATTTTAATAAATGTTAGTTAGAAGCATATATTGCGGGGGCCCATCAATATTGTTTAATCTAACGCAGTGCTGTATACAACTCTCATCATAGAGAATTGAAGAATATTACAAGCTCTTCCATTTGTACGGTCATAGTATACAATATGCAGCATTATAAGAGCCTGAATCAGAGATGGACGCTATGGCGATTCTTACGCAGATCAAGCGATTGTTTGCCATTGCGCATGAGTGTCAGTTGCACTGCGCGTGCGCAGCGATTGTTTTGCGATTACGCCAGCACAGCGGATCCATATGCAAAGTGAGTGACAGGAAGTCACCGTTTGGAGGAGCTAATAGTGGCTATGCAAACGCAGATGTGTCTCGCCGTTTAAATGCTGTTTCATGGTTGTTTATTTAGATCTCCTGTGCAGCATGAGAGCTCTCTGCGTTTCGGGAGAGCTGCAGTGTTTGCGGCTGGTCAGACTTGCCGCATATGCAGCATAGCTGCCTGATGTACATTGATGCTACTAATGTTTGTGCTCTTGTACGTCATCTGATATGAGAAGGCAGCAGTGGGTGTCCCTATGCTCGGCTGTGCTTTGGAAGGCATTAGCATATTTTAGCAACTGCGATCTGTGAGAATATGCAGTTACGTTAGCGCACATCTCTGAATCAGGCCCCAAATGTGTAAGGAATTGAACTATATTAACACGCGTTATACTGTATGTTACTGAATGAATCATAAATATAGAAGTGGTTAACATGTAGCTGTATTTAATGCTACAGCTATAAAGTGGCTCCCAAAAGGCAATATGCTGGTGGTATAGTGATGATTAATAAAAAAAATGCCTTAAATTGTACTCTGAAAGTTTCTGCAGGGTAAGTTTCTAGAACTGTGTGTGGGAGTGAGATTTTACCGGCATGTGAGTCAGAACTATGTGGATTGAATCCACAAGGATGAGCAAGGTTATGGCACCTAATGAAGTGAAACATAAAGATAGTTGTTTTTTTTTTATTATTATTTTATTTATTCATTTTTTATACTCAAGGTTTAGCATTGGGTTTTTGTATTAAAAAGTTATAATATTTAATAAAAACACTCAAGCAAAATGTATCAGAACAAGTGGCAGTTGTAAAGTGTATTGATCTCACCATGAACTTTTATACACATCTGTCTAAAACTGAAAAGGAATGGAAGAAGTGGTGCTACTGCCGCACAATCTGTTATGTCGATCTGTTTGGGGATTGTCTGATCGATCACGCATCTAGCCTAAAAGACCTGACCATTTGTATATTGTGTGCATAAGTTGGTTGTCATCGGCATGAATGATCAGTCTATTGGTGCTAGCATTTCAAATATAAAGAACACCCAAATAGCACTGAATACATATTTCAATGGTATTTTAAACAATATGGCATGCCTTGTTTTTTAGATTAACAATTGTACAGCAGTGTGTACTAAAACATTTAACACAGTGGACCTGATACAGATTTGACCACAGCTTACCTATAGCTGCTACTGCTCTGTGCACACGGAAACAAAAAGCTTAGCTCTTCTTCAGGATCCATGGGGTCCACAGGATCTACCTTGGGGGTATGTAGTTGGGAGTGATCCATTGCACCAAACAGCTTACAGCTTTGAAGCTCCCAGCATGCACAGGTCCTCCTCCCTATATACCCCGCTCCCAGCCACAGGCATTCCGTTTTTTTGTTTGGTGCGTGGCAAGTATCCAGACACACTGGTTTCAACAGCAGGACTGCCTAGGCAGTCCCAGGCATTTCTTTTATATTTTTGATTCTGAGTTTAGTGGTACTAGGCGCCGAATATGACGCATGTACTGCGACTCCTAACTCCGCCGATGCCGAAATGCCAGTACCGCTTTATGCCCTGGGGATATCGGTGGGCCTCAGCGAGACTTGGCTAGCTGCATCGCTGGGGTCCGGACTGCGTTTGGATTCACGGTGATGGCAGGTAAGGCGATTCCTCGTGAGAGGAATTGTGCGCGGCAGTCCGGGCCTCTGGTGTAGGAGACTCATCAGAGGCAGCTGAGGGTGAAGGTCTCGTTTAACGTGGCCTCACTAAGGCGGCCGGGGCCTTATCGTCTGGCACCGGGGATGGGTAGTAGACTCACTATAGCGCATTAGGTAGCGTCTACTACTGTGAGGCCAGCGTATCCGTGACGTGGAAATAACAGTTTAGGGGAGATGGGCGCTCACCTGGCTGCTCCTCCGCCAACCCAGATGCAACTTTCGGTTGCGGATTCCCGCGTCTGGTTTGCTACTTCTGACTGCCTCGGGTGTGAGACGCTCACAGTCCACCTTGGGTGCACTGCTGCAAGCAGTTGGCCTTCAGAGGTTGGGTCTGTCTCTCCCTGTATACCTCTCCCTTGGGCCAGGTATATAGCCCTCTATATCCTACCAGTACCCCTGAGGGGTTGGTCAGTTGATTCAGAGTCCATCTGCATTAGCATTTTAATGTATTTATGCATTGTATGTGACTGTAATGCTAGCTGCTGTTTTTATACTGCCTTTTATTTTCAAAATTGTCAGTGTAGTTCCATCGCAGATTTGCTCCCCAGCCAGATGTTAGAACATTTTTGCAGGGGGTTCTCCGCCTGCAACATTTGTTTATCCCGACGGTGGCACCGTGGAATTTATGTTTGGTTCTCTGGGCACTGCAAGCTTCTCCTTTTGAACCCTTGGATAAAGATGGACTTTAGATGGTTGACAGCGAAGACGCTTTTTCTCCTTGCTATCGCCTCGGCTCGTAGAGTTTCTGATTTGGCAGCACTGTCATGTCACTCTCCATATTTGATTTTTCATCAAAATAGAGCTGTCCTCTGTACTAGAGCGGGTTACCTTCCAAAGGTGGTATCCCGTTTTCATATGAATGAGGAAATTGTAGTAGCGGCCTTCCAGTCTTCAGACATTTCTAAGGGTGAAGCTTTCCTGGATGTGGTTCAAGCCTTGCGTATTTACGTGGATCGTACCAACTCCATAAGTAAATCAGATGCTCTTCTTGTGTTATGAGTTTCACAAAGGGAGGCTGGCCGGCTAACAAACAGACTTTGGCTCGCTGGTTGCGTATGACTATTTCTCAGATCTATAAACAGGCTGGTCTCCCTGTCCCGATCAAGGTGACAGCACATTCTACTTGGTCTGTGGGACCATCGCGGGCGGTTAGACATGGCGCCTCGGCTGAACAGGCAGCTACTTGGTGTTCCATCCATACCATTATCAGATTCTATGCATTTGATACTTTTGCCTCCCAGGATGCTTCCTTTGGCCGGCGGATTCTCCTCTCTCTGCTCAGGAGCGTCACCACCCTTAAGGGAACTGCTTTAGGATGTCCCCAAGGTTAGATCCTATGGACCCTGAAGAAAAAAAAAGAGTTATGGTATAACATACCTCAGTTAACTCTTTTTCTTCGAGGTCCATAGGGCACCCACGCTGACTCACAGGGCCTCAGTTGGGATCTGTTCCTTTCTTTGTTGCATCACTGATTCCCTCTTCGTGTTTCGAGAGTGTTTCTTATTTACATTGCACTTCCTTCTCCACTTTCCGTCTCTTGGGGGCGGGGTATATAGGGAGGAGGACCTGTGTATGCTGGGAGCTTCAAAGCTGTAAGCTGTTTGGTGCAATGGATCACTCCAACTACATACCCCCCAAGGTAGATCCTGTGGACCATATTGGACCTCGAAGAAAGAGTTAACTGAGGTATGTTATACCATAAATCTTATTTTTTGCCCGAGTGCACAGTTGTACTCGTACGGTTAGGGGCAGTCTGTTCACAAACATGTTTGGTTTGATAATTATCATATGTGCAAACTTGCCTCAGCTTATAGTTGGCTCAAAAGATGCGTCTAAAACGAATGTATACTTTCGTCCAACATTGCATAGCCCTTGGTTCCATCCACATGCCCACTCTGAGCTTTGCCTACTTAAGAATACACAGTTGCACCTCCAGTAGTGGAAATGAGATTAAAAGCATATGTGTCTATGTAGTCGGCATCACGGCGTGCGGGATGCCGACGGTCTAAATACGGGCAGAGAAATCCTGACAGGTCGGGATCCCGGGACCAGTATCCCGAAGTCGGCATCCCGAAGGAAAGTATCGGCGTGTTAGGGTTAGGCGCTAGGGGGAAGGTTAGGGTTAGGCACTGGGGAGGGGGTGTTATATTTAGAGTGCGGGGAGGTTAGGCTTAGGCACTAGGGGAGGAGGTTAGGGTTTGGTACCTGGGAGGGAGGGTTAGGAAAATACTTACCTTACGTTTCTATGGGTGTCGGGGCTCTAGTTGTTGGGAAGCCGCTGTCTGTATTCTGACCAGCAGCATCCCGACAGCCTGGATTTCATACACAACCTCTCTATATCACCCAAACTGGTTGTCAGGATGCGGCCTGGGATCGGCCGCTACTCACCTCTGCGTTGGTGTCCTTGGGCTTAGGTGTCCAAGCGCTGGGAGTGGAGGTAAGTGTTGACTGAGTATTCTCTCTGGGGTCCGCTAGGGATTCCATGTGTGCGTCCTGGTTCCGGGGTGCCGGGCATGTGTGCAGCCATGTTGGTTCATATCACCTGTCTAGTCTCTCCCAATGGTAGTCCTGTGGTCAATCAGCTGACCCTCTGATCCAATGATCAGCTACCCAGGGTTATTTAAGTCTGACTCCACGAACAGGAACCTGCTGTTCAACTTCGTTGTTCCAGTGCCTTGTGATACTCACCAGTGTTGCTCTGTGCTATTTCCTTCAGTGTGTTGCTCAGCCTGCTCACAGTTCATTAAAGTTTCCAGCATTAGCTTCCATGCTATTCTCAGTCTGAGAGTTAGTTCTCTCCCAGTATCCTGTCTTTCATGTTTTCTATGTCTGTGTGTTTTGTAATGTGCATGTGCTGCTAGTTATGTGGCTATTTCCCTGTGTCACTGAGGTGTCAGATTACCTGCTATTACTAATTAGCTACCAGCTTCATCTTTAAGCTTTATTATTATTATTATTATTATTATCCTTTATTTATATGGCGCCACAAGGGTTCCGCAGCGCCTTACATAGTACATAAACATAGTGCACAAACATAGTACATAGACATAGTACATAAACAGTTGAGCAGAACAAGAAAACCGTGTCATACAGTTTAAGACACTACAAGACAAGTACATGGTATATAAACACTGCTGCAACAGTAGCAGGATGGTAAAAGTCACGGGTTAGGTGCTTTTGAGTATAGAGCAGATAATATAAGTAAAGAAAGGATAAGCACAAGAGGAAAGAGGGCCCTGCTCGTGAGAGCTTACATTCTAGAGGGGATGGGCAAACAGACAGGGGTGACACGGATGGGGTAGACAGTGAGCATGGGACAGAGGGTTAGGATGACAGATGGCTGGATTCCTATTTTACAGTATGTGTGGAAGTCATTTGAATTAAGATTTACGCCACTGACATTCTACTTTAAGAGGCAGTTTTTGTAGGTGTCTGTGGAAAGCCATGGCTGTTATATCAGTTTACGTGAAGTCTGACGGGTAGCTGAAGCCACTTCATGAAGGACTATTTAGAGAGTTTGGTTAACGTATAAACCAGCAGTCTCAGGTAAATGTAGAAATTGGTTAAAGTAGTTATTGTAAAGAGATGTTCAGATGTAAAATAATACGTTGTGATCAAGTGTGAATTCTGTAAGGCACATTTATTGATTTGGAGGGTGATGGGAGACATGTGAGGTTTGCAGGATATTTATTCCATAGTATATCCGCTGTCCATGTGTGGGGCCTGGATTTGGTGATATGTCACCAGATAATAAAAGCAGAAGAATGGAGAAGTAGATATAGTTGTAGGTGTGTAAAAAATGTTTATAGTGACACAATGAGGCTGTAATAGACAATTTTTGATGAAAAGAAATCTCATTCGTTTTTAGAGGAGGTGAGTGACTCAATAGAGCGGCAGTGTGCCCAGAGAGGTGAGATGCAGGGAGAGTTAGGGATGTTAAATCCTTAGAGAAAATACAAAGGAGGGAGTTGAAAAAAAGAAATGTGTAGTACATGGTGAGTTTTATGTTTTTTTTTTTTTTAGACAAATTTTAAAGTAATCAGTATCTTAATCTGAAATTACCTTAGATGTTGGTCAATGTTTGTTCAACTGTTTTGATTAACTGTTATGTAATCACACTTTGTGCATTTAACACTTGGTGTTTTTAACCCTGCCCCAGCTGCCCCTAGACTGAATATAAGGAGTGGTATCCCTTGATTAAGACAGGCTACAGCTGACTCAATTGGCCTGCTGATCAAAGGAGATAACTTGCTCTGAGTTGGAGCAAAAACCAGGCCAGATATATACCATAAACTATGCTTCACTGACCAATACAGACTATACAGGAAGAGGAAAAAAAATAAAAAAATCTATGCAAGAGATAGTCGCATACATTTGAATCCACACACGATTGCAAGCATGAGGTTCTATGCAGAATATCGGTGCAATAAGCAAGATGAGACAGTCACATACATTTGAATCCACACACGATTGCAAGCATGAGGTTCTATGCAGAATATCGGTGCAATAAGCAAGATGAGACAGTCACATACATTTGAATCCACACACGATTGCAAGCATGAGGTTCTATGCAGAATATCGCTGCAATAAGCAAGATGAGACAGTCACATACATTTGAATCCACACACGATTTCCCAGTATATGCCTGTCTACATATCTGTGTTTTTCTGTGTATTCACCTGCATACCTAGCAATCCCTAGTATATGCCGGTGTTCACTTCTCTGTGTTTTTCTGTACAAATCTGCACCTGCATATGTAACAATTCCTAGTATATGCATGTGTCCACATTTCTCTGTGTAAATCAACACCTGGATATTCTAGCAATTCCCAGTACATTTCCCAGTATTCTCAAGCAAGCCTGTGATTAGGATCTCTAACAGTGTTCCAGTATTCAGTTCCTTTCCTATATTGAAGCATCCAGTTTATCTCCAGTGTTCTAGCATTTGCTTCATTTAATATAGTTTCCGGTCTTCTGCCATTCCCAGGTACCTGTCCAGAGGGCCGCGACCTGCTCACTTGGTGCGGCGAAAACGAAATCCCAATTGGAGGGGTCACTGGAGAAAACCACCAAGTGAGTTAGACTCTGCGCCTCTGGGCAGGTCTAGCCAAACCTGGGTTCATCCGCAACTAGGAGACCTAGTTACAGTCATTTCCATAGTCACCCAAACCCCCGGCTCATCGTCCTCCACAGAGGAACACTTGCACCGGATCGTGATATTGGTGTACTCGTGATTCTGGAGTATCTGAAAAATTTCTTAAATCTAATGATCGATTCCTATCTTGTACCTGCTGGCATACTTTTCCATACTTTGATTTCGGTAGATGAAGTTGGTTTGTGCCATATTCCTCATGATAAAATTGTTACAAGTGGTACTTCAGTTTTAAATGTGCCACATTATTTTACTAAAATTTGTCATTCATCCTCAGTCTCTTCTAAAATTATCACTTCCGAAAAACTGCCCCTTTTGCGGAGACCGTTTTTCGGAAAACTGATAATTTTCCCCTGTAGCATATCTAAAGATTATCTCTGCTGGATGAATCTTCATTCAGCGCATGCACAGCACCCTATTAGTACAGTATGTAGTTATTAGCTGCAGTAATATTTTATATACAGTCAGGTCCATAAATATTGGGACATTGACAGAATTTTCAGATTTTGGCCTCTATTCACCACCACAATGGTTTTGAAATGAAACAAACAAGATGTGCTTTAACTGCAGACTTTCAGATTTAATTTGAGGGTAATGACCTCCAAATCGGGTGAACGGTGTAGGAATTACAACAGTTTCAATATGTGCCTCCCACTTTTTAAGGGGCCAAAAGTAATGGGACTATCAACTCAAAAGCTATTTCATGGACAGGTGTGGGCTATTCCCTCGTTATTTCATTATCAATTAAGCAGGTAAAAGGTCTGGAGTTGATTCTAGGTGTGACATTTGCATTTGGAATCAGTTGATGTCAACTGTCAATATGAGATCCAAAGAGCTGTCACTATCAGTGAAGCAAGCCATCATTAGGCTGCAAAAATGAAAACAAACCCATCAGAGAGATTGCAAAAACATTAGGTGTGGCCAAATCAACTGTTTGGAACATTCTTAAAAAGAAAGAACGCATCGGAGAGCTCAGCAACACCAAAAGACCCGGAAGACCACGGAAAATAACTGTGGTGGATGACAGAAGAATTATTTCCCTGGTGAAGAAAAACCCCTTCACAACAGTTGGCCAAATCAAGAACACTCTCCAGGAGGTAGATGTATATGTGTCAAAGTCAACAATCAAGAGAAGACTTCACAAGAGTGAATATAGAGGGTTCACCACAAGATGCAAACCATTGGTGAGCCACAAAAACAGGAAGACCAGATTAGAGTTTGCCAAACAACATCTAAAAAAGCCATTACAGTTCTGGAACAACATCCTATTGACAGAAGGAAAGGAATTGCTCATGATCCAAAACATACCACCTCATCAGTGAAGCATGGTGGTGGTAGTGTCATGGCGTGGGCATGTATGGCTGCCAATGGAACTGGTTCCCTTGTATTTATTGATGATGTGACTGCTGACAAAAGCAGCAGAATGAATTCTGAAGTGTTTCGGGCAATATTATATTCTCATATTCAGTCAAATACTTCAGAACTCATTGGACGCCGCTTCACAGTGCAGATGGACAATGACCCGAAGCATACTGCAAAAGCAACCAAAGAGTTTTTTAAGGCTAAAAAGTGAAATGTTATGCAATGGCCAAGTCAATCCCCTGACCTGAATCCGATTGAGCATGCATTTCACTTGATGAAGACAAAACTGAAGGGAAAATGTCCCAAGAACAAGCAGGAACTGAAGACATTTGCAGTAGGGCCTGGCAGAGCATCACCAGGGATGAAACCCAGCGTCTGGTGATGTCTATGCGTTCCAGACTTCAGGCTATAATTGCCTGCAATGGATTTGCAACAAAGTATTAAGAAGTGAAAGTTAGATTTAGGATTGTTTAGTTTGTCCCATTACTTTTGGCCCCTTAAAAAGTGTGAGGCACATATAGAAACCGTTGTAATTCCTACACCGTTCACCTGATTTGGATGTAATTACCCTCAAATTAAATCTGAAAGTCTGCAGTTAAATCACATCTTGTTTGTTTCATTTCAAAGCCATTGTGGTGGTGAATAGAGGACAACAAATGAAAATTCTGTCAATGTCCCAATATTTATGGACCTGACTGTAGATAAACAAAAATGCAGACACTGATTTACAGTGCCTTGCAACTTGTAAAAAAAAAATGTTTCTTTTTTTTTTTATCTGAATTTTATGTGATGGATCTGCACAAAATAGACTAATTTGGTGAAGTGAAATGAGAAAAAAAAAAAAAAAATATATATATATATATATATAAGAATCTTTATAAATAAAATTCTGAAAATTACATATGCACATGCCAATCACCCCTTTTGCGATGAAGCCCCTCAAAAGTTCTGGTGCAACCAATTACCTTCAGAAGCCACATAATTAGTGAAATGAAGTCCACCTGTGTGAAATCTAAATGTCACATGATCTGTCAGTATAAACATCTATATCTGAAAGGCCCAGAGGCTGCAACACCACTAAGCAAGAGGCATCATACCATGAAGACCAAGGAGCTCTCCAAACAAGTCAGGGACAAAGTTGTTGAGAAGTACATTCTGGGTTGGGTTATTAAAAAAAAATATCCAAATCTTTGATGATCCCCCGGAGCACCATCAAATCCATCATCCTCAAATGGAAAAAACATGGTACCACAACAAACCTGCCAAGAGAGGGCTGCCCACCAAAACTCACAGATCGGGCAAGGAGGGCATTAATCAGAGAGGCAGCACAGAGACCAAAGGTAACCCTGAAGGAGCTGCAGAGTTCCACAGCATTTCGCCACTCCGTTCTGTTTATTGCGAGTTCCTCACTGGTGTCGTGAGAAAGGCCGCTTGAAGCCAGGTGATTCCTTAAGACATCCTTGTACGTATTGACCCCCAGCCTTGCGTTTTACACTCAAAAGCTCAGAGTAGAAAACAGACTTCGGCAACCTCGAGTCATTCATCCACTCTTGGTGTCCACACCATCATCGTCTGACTAAGTATCTCGGAGTTTGGGACACGATCCTGCCAATTCACACGCAGCATTGCCTGGAGGAATTTCAGGTGGCGGCTGACCAGTCTTATGTCTTCCCTGTAGATCAGGGATGTGGAACCTCCTGGCCCGGGGCCGTATAAGGCCCGCAGAATTATTTGTTCTGGCCCGCCCAGCTTTTTTATGGTAGCCTCATCTGGCTAGCAGAGTTCCTAGAATGGCACCCTGCAGCCAGAATCTATGCAGCAGTGCAGCCAGGACCATCTTTAAAACGCTTCAGACGGTCACAGCTCCCCTGAGTATCCTCAGGATGCTCCGGGCATTACTGTAATAACTGGAGATTGTGACCCCGCCCCTGTGATGTCACATGGAGGGGGTGTGACCTGCACCGGGCCCACGAATAAAGCGGGTTTAGTCTGCAGCTGGAGATCGTGAGACTTCCACACTTTTTGATTGAGTTTGCCGAAAGCAGTACCAGTTTTGCCAATACGTGTAGCAATTTTGGACTCAAGGCTGATGTCGTCGCGTATTATGCTTCCTAGGTACCGAAACGATTGTACTACTTCCAGCTGTTTTCCACCCAGGTGGACAACAGCATCGTTCGCAGGTGTACCTTTTTGCTGGTTGTTTCAGTATCTGGGTTTTTGACATGCTTATCACCAGGCCGAATTTGTGGCACAACGCATCCAAGTTGCCCACGTATTTCTGCAAGTTTTCTATGCTGTTGGCCATACAGAACTTCTAACACAGACACTTGTCTGACTTTACATTTTGCCCTGAAGCGAGGTAGATCGAAGACTCTCTAATCAGTCCTTACGTTTATTTGGATTTGTCCACTGCAGTTCTTCAGAGCATCATTCATCACAGCAAAGTAAATGCTGATGAGTGTGGGAGCCATTACACAGCCTTGCTTGACACCGCTGGTGACTGGTAATCTGTCTGTGGTCATTTCCATGTTGTACTCTAACTTAGTAAACCAATTCCACGACAGCATGATAGTCAATCAACCTCGCAGGACATACAATCTTCTCGAGCATAATCCAAAGAGCAGTCCTCTGTACCCTGTCAAAAGCTTTCTCAAGATCGACGAAGCACATATAGAGAACCTGATGTTGTTCCAAACTTTTTCTATACGCTAGACCTGGAAGCAGACCTTGGCCATGACCACTTTCTGCTGAAATGCTCTGCACAACTTTTTTGGGCCCTCATTTAATTTAGGTATTCCTGTTTTATTTGCTTCTGGACAGGTAACCTACTTGATTTCTGCAGCCTTAAGGGCCCCATACACTATACGATATGCACCTTGCGAGGCGACGGCAGATCCGAAGGCCGACATATCGGGTGGTCCCCATACACTGAGCAATCCAGTGGCTGACCTCCCAATATGCCGGCACCCTACTCCCCCACCCGCATAGCGCTGCATGGGATCGTTAATCGATCCCCCAGATCAGTTGAACATGCAGAAAGATCTGGAGGAGCGACTGACGACCCAACGGGAGCGCGCAGCGGACAATATCATGCCCACACACGGAACGATATAGCGGCGATATCGTTCAGAACCGTCGGATTGGCCGCTATATCGCTTTGTGCGTGGGGGCATTAGTTGATATCAATTTCTTCACTCCACCCCAGGGTCCTATAACAATATTGGTACTACACCATTTAGTAGTCCTATAACAAAACATTAGGCCTTTTAATTTTCCATAGGCAGGGATTAATGTTACGCAATGTGCCTTCCATGATTGTAGTACTTTATAGCTGACTGGTGTGTAATAACTCTCCAATATGATAAGTTAATAAAACTGCTGTGCATATATCTGTCTTAACTGGATCTATACTGAGCACATGATATTTACACATCCTGTGAATTGATTTGAAGTTTAGTGGAATTACCTGATAAGAGCTTGCAATGACATGAGTGCCACATGTGCTCTAACATTTACCATCTGCCTACCTGAGACTCATTGTCTTGTATGCACTTATGGGTGTAGGTATTGTATCCGCCCAAAAGATCAATATGGGAGTAGGGAAATGACAGTTCTTGTTATCTCTCCTTAATTCTCTGCTTCACCTGCCAAAAGTAGAACTACAAAAGACAATCAATACCACTAAAAACTTACAGCTTAATTTAGTCATTTTGATAATTGTTAACTTACACATTATAACCACACAAAGCATTTACTGTATAATGTAGTACTTCCTTTATATTAATATGCCTATGTATAGTGATACAAATATTGGATACATTACCAAACCTGTTAAAGAAGTGCCTTTTAAAGTCTAGGCAAATTCCACAATTATTCAATAGACCATAAACTGTGTTTCTGAAAAGGTGTGGTGTTAGTCCCAAGTATAATATATAATGAAAGTTGCATTATAAAAACAATATATGCTTGTTATATTTTCTTACCAAGTAAAATAGGGGCGTAACCCTCAGCAAGCTGGAAATCCATGAACCGAAAAGCAGAAGGTGGAAGGCTGACTCCACCATAAACCTTGTCTCAGAGAGCCCAGGGTTACCCAAACTAGGGCCGGTGCATCGTTAAATCGACCCGGAAATGTTGAGGATCTTTCATCATTGACAGAGTCCCCTTCCAGGTAGGAGATATGCTGAATAAGTTGGAGCTTATGCTTGGTTCTCTTCGGCACCAACCCCTTGGGCAAGGTTTTTTCTGTAAAATGGCCGCTCACGTGCTCCAAACATACCTCTGCCATGACATTGTCCTACAGAACCAGATGCAAATCAATTGCCAACTTTTACATTTCTATGGGCAATAGGAAGGTTAGCTTAATCAATCAACAAACTGATACCCTCAGCGAAGCCCACATGGAAAACTTTGGCATCTTTGTGGAGAGGGTGCCGACTTATCCACTTCACCCCTCTTACCAAGGCTGCATCTGGGTTTAGAAGGTGCAAGTGCATTGGAAGGTCACATCTTTGGGACATCCAGAGCTGTTAATCCCTTATCGTCCCTTACCAATAGTATGCCAGACCTCCATGAGCCCAACAAAAAGGATTACCGTAAGTCCCTTTTACACTGCTGCATGGTACTGCAATAAGTATTCTATTCACGTCCTAATGTATGTTGTGGTCTATCTATAGAGCGTCCTAATGATTGTATATAGCTCCTAGTAGGCTTATGTCAGGTAGGCAATATCTGTAGGCTGCATATTCCTTAATAATGCAAAAAAACCTTGCACTTCAGTCCTATATCAGCTCAGCAATATCTTTCGGCAGTGTGTTCTGATGGTGAAATATGCAACAACTCTGTGTTTTTACACCAGGTGGACAATAACTTTGGGCAGTGTATTCAATAGGTGGTGAAATAAACGCATAAACAACTGTGATCCAACTGTCCTTGTATGCAGGAATTCTCTGAGTGTTTCCTCCCTCCTTTCTTTATAACATCATGGATACCTCAAAGTGAAATGAGTGCAGTATCAGGGTACTTGGACACTATATATGCAGATTGTTAGTAGATTGGAAAGTACTCACCAAATAGTGAGTACTTGTCCTTAACAGACAAACGACACTGGCTCAAATCACATCCACATTCAATGCAGGAGGTACAAGGCGCATATCCAGCAGGTCAGTGCAGTTTTCTTTAGCTTCCATGGGATATGGGAGCAGAAGACCCACCACAGTACCCCTGTTAACTTTTAGGACACCGGATAAAGCGCCTCAGCTGGTCTCGTGACGTTAATTTGACCATGGAGGACTGGCAACATATAGGGTATGCGCCACTCTTTGGAGCACACCATAAGTCCATGGACTTCAGTTGTCAACAAGGCACCATGCAGGCTGGTGGTGGTTTCATATGGTGTGGGGTGTGTACACATGCCATGGGTTGAGTTTGTTGGTCCACCCAAAACAGGTTTAAGACCAGTAACCTCTATATTGCATTGCTTGATGATCGTTTGCAGCCCTTCATGGACTTCATGTACACCCACAACGATGGATGCAGGGTAATGCACAGTGTCATTGGTCTCAAGTTATCCTGAATTGCTTTGAGGAGCATTCTGTAGGTTCAGACAAATGGTGTTGCCACCATGTTTGCCCAACATGAACCCAATCAAGCATTTATGTGACATGGAGGAGAGGTCCATTCGCACCCAAGATCCTGCACCTGGAATCAGGGAACAGTGGTAAGCTATCCAGATGTTATGGGTCAACATCTCTCCAGAGGTTTTCCATCCACCTGTGGTATTGATGCTCAGCTGAGTTGCTACACTTTGCCAGTCTAGAGAGGGTCCTACAAGGTGCTAGACCTCTATCCTATGACTTTTGGCAGGGGTGAGCGGTTGAGAATAAGTGTAGCAGAAAAATAAATGCAGCGGGGCTGTGTAGGATGGGGCATAGAATAACACAAGGAAGTGTCTTGAAAGAGAAAAGGTGGGTGGGGGTGTTCACTGCCTTACCACGAGTGGGGGCGGCAGTGAAAGAAGGACAGAGCCTAGACAGGCATCATTGGGGAAGGCCAGGGACAGGAGATGAGACCACCAAAAACAGATGAGAGAGCTTGGATGACAGGTGTGAACTGGAGAAAATAACGCTGAGAGCGGTGTGAACACATATGGCAGCAAAATACAGGCTGCCGCACACAAGCTGCAAAACTGCATATCATCAGAAAACAAGATAAAGCATGAACATCCTCACTCTTCACTATATAGACAAGGGGTATTCAACAGGTGGCCTTCAAGCTGCTGTGGAACTACACATTCCAGTATGCCCTGCCACAGTTTTTGCATTCCCTAATAGCAAAATGGTGGCAGAGAGTGGTGGGATGTTTAGTTCCCCAGCAGCTGGGATGTCATCCAGCAGTCACAGCAACTCCAATACAGTTTACCCCCCTTTCTCCCACAGTAAACAAAACTTGGAATTTAAAATCCGAATGCTAAATCTGGCCTTCAGTTATTTTATTGTGTAATTTTGTCAAATTCTTAAGTCTGGCGCCATCACTTCAGTCATTGGCCCTCCATATGCAGAAATATATTTTTCACATATTGAAATGTCAAGAACACAGATTTTGTTAGACCAGTTAGGCTGACGACCTATTCGTCAATAAATTCTACCAGTTGTTCCTATTAACCCCTGTACTTTTTTTTTTTCTCAATTCACCTATAGGGTTACAGTGGTGTGAAAAATTTGACCCCTTCCTGATTTATTTTATATTTGCTGATTTGTCACACTTAATTGTTTCATATCTTTAAACAAAATTGAAGAGAAGACAAAAATAACTTGAGTAAACACAAAATTATTTAAAAACTGAAAATCATTTAAAAACTATCATTTCATTTATTGAAGGAAAAGTTATCAAACGCCCAAATCACCTATGTGAAAAAATAATTGTCCCCCTAAACTTAATGACTGCTTGTGCCACCTTTAGCAGCAACAACTGCAACCAAACACTTCCAGTATTATTTGACTGATTTCCATTTATTGCAATAACCCCTGGAGTGCATTCCCTCTAAACAAAGGTTTGGTAATTTAGCACTAAACCTTTTACTAGGGCCAGAATAATTACTAGATCACTTCTTATGTCACAGAACACAGTGTTTCCCAAAAATGGCAATTGCTTATAAAATAAAATACTAAATAAATAAGTGCACAGTCCATACATATTAAACATGCATTTGTACAACTGCGCACAAAGTATTAAAAATAACATGTTCAAATACATAAAAACCTTCTTTATCTGCTGAGCTTTGCTAACACGGCCCTGAAGTCCTGACTACAGAGCTGCACATTAACTTTAAATGCATCCGTTTATATTTTTAAACATACGCACACATTCCTACATCTTTTAATTACACTAGGCCCTGCTCCCAGTGCTGGAACTTGCCTATGCTGTGTCCCAGGCAGAGGACAGCCTTACATTGTAGCCTGGGACTAAGTGCTCCCATCTGTAGTGATGCGCCCAATGTTTTAAATGCATCCACCTCTGAATTAGGCCCTATATTATATATGTATGGATTTTTAAAATAATTTTTTTTTTTTTATTTTAGTTTTTTTTTTTTTTTCAATTTGATTTGTGTCTTCTAATTTCCAAATTGCAACACAGAAATGACAAACTGTTAGGAATTATTTAGAATTGTCCTATAAATCTATTTAATTTATTATAAATAAAAGCTTAATTCCCAAACACATCCTACACTGGATAGACCATACTTCTGTTCTCTATAAAACAAATCATGGGAAATGTCTACTTTTGTAAAGTACAGCAATTGGCAGCTTGAACTGAGGTCTCTATAATTTTTTTGTTTATTTAGTTGAAAAGTAAATCAGATGTATTTTTTGGATGACATGAGTGTGTGATGAAAATGTTTTAAAGCTTTATAAAAAAAAAACTGCCCGTACCATGCAGGGTTACAGCCACTGACACTGTAATGTAGTGTTTCGTATGCAGATGCACTCGCTCACAGATTATAGGCATGCTCTGCACATCATTTTAATCAGCAGAAGCTGTTTGTGCTATCTAGTCTCATCGTTGTGCAAATAAGACGCATTTTAAGGTAAAAAGACGCATGAAAAGTTGCTTGGGGGCTACCGAGTCACACTAAGCTCCCGCTCTGTGTGGCGCGACTTGTAGCGCACGGAGGATAGATGTATGGTGGCACATCTGTACCAAGGGTAAATCGCAGGGACAGCAGTTGCAGTAACCACTGTTCCTGCGAGTTGTATCCCTGGCAAATTGTGGAAGTCTTTCACAGAAGTGAAAGACTTCCCCGGGGGAAGCTGACACTATGCATGCGCACAGCGTCCGCTTCCAGGGCCGGCCGGGGCTGCGGGGGAGAGATCGGAAGATGTCTCTCCTGTCCCTTGAGCCCCCCCCATAGGATAACAGTAATTAAGAGATGGTGTAAACTACCGTGGCAAAACTCTGAAAATCTTCGCTTTTTGGAGTTTAGTACATAGGGGTCAGATCGTAGTCCCCATTGACAATAATGGGCACCGCGATCTGAAGCACTAATTAGCACTTTGCTGGAGATTTCTGTGAAATCTCCTGCATTGTGCTTTTAGTACATAGGAGCAAAACATAAATTTATGCTGAAACTGCATTTTCTGTATAATTTTATGTATGAAACAGCTTGATACATAGGCCCCATAGTCTCTCTCATGTGGATGTTTTGTTCAGCCTCTTACGTATGTGTTGTATAATCACTGGTTAAATTCATGTGACGTTTGACCCACAGAGCGGAAGCCTATTCCAGCACACTGTATAAATGTCCCAAAGAACCATGATTAGATCAGGGAAAATGCACCCATAGCAGTTAGGAAAAGAGCCTGTGTATAGGAATCATCCTCAGAACTGCACCCACCTAAAGTTACTCAACACTGTGAATGTGAGAATTAACTGCAGTGATCAATTTTACACGAGTAGCTGAGTAGAAAGACACTTATGCCGCGTATCCACTACACAACATTATTGAGCGATTGCGACATCATTATTGCGCAATCGATCAGTAAGCGGGCGCAAATCGTGCACATGTCAAACGACTGCGCGATTACAATGTTGTAATTGTGCAGTCGTTTCACAGTCTGCTAGTGGATACGCTCCTTTACTCTGCGCATTCTCTGACCTGAAGTACTGTAAGTGTTTACTAAGCGGGTGGCAGGAGAAAGGGAAGGCGGGTGGGGATGTCTTTTGGTGAGAGTTCAGCTAATATTACAAACAGGATGGGGCTGGGGGTGCCGTGGAGGCTAACACTGCAATCAGTCAATGTGGCAGGCGCACAAAAGGGTCTGGAGGGTAGTCCCACAGGACTATCATTTAGTGTTCATAATTAGTGAGCACCTTACCTCCTTTCTACCCCCAGTACTTGTCTGCCCTAAAACCATTCCTTGTCTCCCAGTACTGCCCCAGCTGCCACCTGCCCTTAAATTCTTCCTTGCCCATCAGTACTGCCTCAGCTGCTATCTACCCTTATCCCCACCCTATCCCCAGCAGTACGTGCTCCTAACTCCCTCCGTGCCCCCCAGTATTGCCACAGCTGCCATCTACCCTTATCCCCTCCCTACCCCCAGCACTGCCTGCCCCTAACCCCCTCCTTGCCCCCAGTACTGTCCAAACTGCTATCTTCACTTATCCCCCCGCTGCCCCAACTGCTCCCTGCCTCAACCCCCAGCTCTACCACAACTGCTGCCTGCCCTTACTACCTCTACCCTGCCCCCAGCATTGTCCCAAGTGCTTTCTGCACTTACCCCCCTCCCTACTCCCAAGCACTGCCTGCCTTTACCCCCCTCTCCCAAGCTCTACCCCAACTGCTACCAGCCCCCAGCACTGTTCCAACTGCTGCCTGCCCTCACCCCTCTCTCTGCCCACAACACTGCACCTGTTGGCTATGTGAGATTAAGGCAATGTAATTATATATAAGCGTTATCCATACTGTCAAATATGAGTGTGTGACTTCACATGGTGCATGTGTAGGTCAGGTGGGGTGGTCTGATGCTATATGGGGAGCTCAAAAGCATGATATGTAATGGGACCCAGAAACAGTGAGTAGGACTCCAATTTTTTTAAAGTGAGTGCTCCTTGGGACCCACAATTTTTTTTAGCTGTGTGATCACTGGACAGGGCCTTTAATTACATTAACATGCTAAACTTCCACTGCATGTTTACGCAATTCAGTCTTCACTGCCCCTTACTTGTCCTTTGGGCCTTCCTTCCATGATCTCCCAGAGTTGATGTGCAAAAACTAGTAATGTATCTTTGTTTCTAACTGAAAAATGTAGCCCTACCCAAGTATTACTATTCTTTTTTAAATACTCATCTCCAGAACTACTTCAAGCTTTTAACTTTAAAATAATCATGTACTGTTTGTGGAGGTTAAGGTGGACTGTGACCCTTGTCCTGTATAGAAAGGGTCAGGAGGTTTTCTACCTTATTGGTCACGTGAATCTTCAGATTTATTTATTTTTTTATTTTTTAATTATTATTCATTAGTCTCCCTATGTAAATTTTATATTGATTTATTATTTCCAGACTGATCTACTTCTAAATGTATTTTATTATATAGCATAATGTCCCCTAATGCCACAGTTGTGTTGAATAAAAACAATCCAAAAGTTCAGGAAATTTTGCCCTACAACTTCTTGAAGTTCAACTTTAAACAGCACCGTGTATAAGTTTCTAATGTCCAGTCATCACCAGTGGTATGCTGTGTACCCAGGTTGTCCGTACACACTGCACGATCTGATGTAAGGTCACCCGATATGTCATTCCCCCGCTGCATCTAGCACCATGGTGTCGGCCATCATATTGGCCGATCTGAAGATGCAACGAACGACGTGCAGGAGTGTGCAATAGTACGTACACACTGGACGAGTTGATGTTCCAATTTGTCCAAAACGACAAATCGTCCAATCGATCGTTTAGTGTGTACCCAGCTTAAGGAATTGATTGTGCACAACTTGAAGCTCACCTTTTTCCTGTTCAGTGCTTGGAATTATTGGATTCTCCCAAAATGCAGGTTTCCCTGGCCTGCAATACTCTCTGTTCTACTAGGTTTTAAAGAGAAGATGTTGGCTGAAAGATAACATTTTAGGTGGAATGTTGCTTTACTTTATTTAGTAGTGCATTATTTTTCCAAATAGTGCTTTTGCGTTATTAAATATTTGTAAACAAAGAAAGAAAACCCCTGCAGAGAAAACTGCAATCTTTCTTGTTGAGCTAAACATTTGATCTTCTCAGAAGCCCCTCCCCAGAGACCATAGTCTTCTCGCTACTATGCTTTGTCAGTTCAAAGAAACCATTTCATATATGTGGAATGTGTGTATACAATTTATACTGTATTTCTAGTGCTACTTCAGGGTTCCACTAGGATTTTGTGATGTGTTTTAAATGCATTTTAACATGTTGTTGTAAAGGGGTATTACGCATTGTAATAATGAAAGGTCAGTAGTGTTTTAGCAGGAAGAAGCTGTTAAAAAAAAAAAAAAAAATCCAAGGACATCAAAATACTATGCTTGGGTTACATAAAGGCTTATAGGGGTATTCAATATGGGTGCGATAACATCGTTTTTTGCGTTAATATCGCACTTTTTAATTTTTTTGCGTTAATATCACTGGTTTTAGTTTTACACCGTATTCAATTTCAAAGACTTATTGCAGTTTTGAAAAGTCTTTGATAAAAAACGGTGATAACTTTTCACCATTGAATAGGTGTCGAAAAAAAGTGCAGAATTGGGGTTTAGGGGTGCAGGCTTAAAAAAAATAGCCTGCACCCCTGAGATTGACATTTAAAAAAGAACTGTGTCAAAAAAAGTTTTTAAAAAAATAGGCACACCCCAAAAAATTAATTTAAAAATTGGGGTGCAAAAAAAAAAAGGGAAAAAATTGTTAAACAATAGGGAAATAGGTTCAGGGCTATTCTGCAAGTATGCGGCAGGTGTTTTCTAGAATAGAATTATAGCGGCAGGTGCACAAATGCAGAATTTTTAAAAACTGACTTTAGGGACTTAAAAATATGCTAGTACCCATTTTCATGTACCCCAAATTTGATGGGACCACTTAAAAAAACGAAAAAAATAACCTAAGTGCTCTTCTGCATCACTTCTTCAATGTCGGGGAAAAAAGCACCTGCTGCAGCTATTTAAATCCCTGACTTTCAATTAAAGGCTAAAACGGGGGTATCCATAGTGTTCCCCCATGTTTTTACAACTTTAGGGGGGTCTTACAATTATTTTAAGGAAAAATTCGTAACTTTACGCAAATCCAACTTTGGAGTTTCCCGTTTTCGTTAAATTTATTTTGAATACGGGGATAAGCGGGAGCGCGCACCATACCTTTACGCAGAAAAAAACTCCGATATGAAACGTTAACTTCGCCAGGGAAGTTAACCTTTCATATTGAATACCCCTCTTATTGTAAAATAATAAACCGTACAGTACATATATAGTGAGAGCTGCTCCCGGCTACAATGTACAACAATAAAATGGCAGACGGTGGAAACTCCTTTTTTGCACATGGGAGCAAAAACAAGACAAACAGAAAAACAGCCATTATGTGCTGCATGTGTGACTGGCTGATATTGCTGAATGTTTGGTCACATTGGAGAGCTGCATTTTTTCCATTTGAGATTAAGCTCAATAAAAAAAAAAAAATCAGATTTGAGGTTTTAAATAGTACTTACTAACATTCTAAGCTGTGGATGGAAAATAATCTCACTGGAAGCATGACCTTAATGGAAATGGAGTAAATTAGGATTCATGTCTATGCATTCTTTGAGCACATCTGCTTGAGGGTTTTCAAAAACTGCTGCAACGTTGTATTTAGTATTGGTAAAGTACTAATTTGATTAGAAAGTTGTATATTTCCACTGCTTTTACATAGGATTTCTTTGTCATTCCTGTACATTTGCAGAGAAAGCATTGCACAGTCTCAGTATAAATGTGTAGTAGTGGCTTTGTGTAAAGTTTCACATTGTACTATAATCTAATGTTATCATTTGCAAACCGGTTTCATTTCAGTTGTACATTTAATTACATTTTGATTAAATTGTACAGAAATGTTTGCACATTTTAAAATTAAATGCAAGGTTAGGTTGCACATAATTTAATGCTGATTATATACCTGTTATGTCTGGGTACTGTAATTGGTGTTATTAGTATTATTCATTTTATATAATCCCACCATATTGCTCAGTTGTTGTTTTGCATCAGTCCATCCACCCATTGGAGCTTGTAAATTCTCTACCACACAAATACACACACTAGGGTTCATTTTAGTTAGCAGCCAATTAACCTACCTGCAAATGTTTGGACTAAGGAAGGAGACCAGAGTACCTAGTGCAGGGATTCCCATCTTTTTTCACCATGTAGCCCAGTTGGCTTTTAACCTGACATGTCATGGCCTAGTGGGCATCATAGCTGAGGAATGTTTTTTAAATCAAAGAAATGTCAGTAACAAACGCAACCTGGTTACATTTAAAAGTATTTTATGGAACAAAATTTAAAAGTTGAACAATTTATTTGTGAAAACACAACATTGCAGGCATCTGCTGAATTATGCTTTAAGTGTATAAGCACAGGTTTGTACAGGAGAGGATGTATTGGAAAACATGTTCTCCATGGACAGCAGCATATAATGCTAGTGAACACCTTTTATTTTCATCATGTGCGGTTACCAAACCCATGTTTGTCCGTCTTGTTTTATACCAACAATACAATATATGCTGCACTGTGAAGTCATATGCTGCCCGACTACCGCATACTTGGCTCACTTATCCTTATTGCCAGCAGCTGGCAGTAAAAATGCAGAGGTGCTGGAGAACTTTGTCACTGGTACTCTGGTACAGGTGGATGTCTGATTCAGTAGGGAGAGACAGCCATGACACCAATAGGGAGCGTGTATGTGGAGCAGAGGAGGTGTCGGGCAGAGCAGAGGGGTGGAGGGGCTGGGTGCAACATAGAAAGGACAACCGGTAAAGAAAATAAAGACTAGAATGTGGCCCACCTGGTAAACGTGCTGTGGGCCGTGGCCCACCATGTTGGAACACACAAACTGACTTAGGGGAACCCATGCAAACACTGGAGGAACACACAAACTGCAAACAAATGTGGCCTAGTCATAATCAAACCCTTGACCTGTTAACTGTCTTTGGTGTCTCCAAACAAATATGCAAAGTGAATCATTGTTTATAATACATGTCGCTTACACACTTTGCAACCCAGCTATTCCGTGCTTTTTATAATGCTAATACAATGCTGTGTAATGTCTTTCAGATACTTGCTTGGTTCGAAGAAGGAGAGGAAACGACAACTGCCTTTGTGGAGCCTATAGTTATTATTATGATACTAATTGTCAATGCTTTTGTTGGGGTATGGCAGGTATGTCCTTTTAACAACTTTTGATGTAATGAATCTGTTTAAAAGAGTCAGATTCCATCAGATTTGGCTTATAAATAGAAATACCATGTTTTAAAAGGTCTGTCTATTTATTTTTGTTCCCCTTACCCCCCATTCATACACTGCCATCTTCATATAGCATTTACAGAGACCACTCACTAGAATGTGTGTCTTGGTTGCAACACGATGAGACAAAACCGCTTCATGAGACTGCACTGATTAATTTGATATGCA
Source organism: Taudactylus pleione (assembly GCA_031769625.1). Lineage (NCBI taxonomy): Eukaryota > Metazoa > Chordata > Amphibia > Anura > Myobatrachidae > Taudactylus > Taudactylus pleione. Next base: position 1,237,323 of record JAUIMM010000410.1, read on the forward strand.
ACACTTGTATATCTGTGTGCGACTGAGTCTAAATCTGTTTACGAAGTGCTACGATGCAGCTGTGGCATTTTTTTCACACCAAGTTCCGTTGTACATCTGTGTGTGACTGAGTCTGCATCTGTATATGTCACACATCAAATTAATCAGTCCCAAACCGCTTCAGGAGACTGCACTTAGATGCATTTTTGGGCAAAAACGACGCTCAACGCAAGCAGTGTCTCATGGACCTGGAGGCTCGCATTCGGGCAAAAAGATGCTACACCACTCAGTGCAGCTCGCTTGCACCAGGCATCTCTCGCTGCATGGCTTATTGAGGCTAGGTATATGAAGACACATCCACCTGATTTAAAGGAGTTGTGAGTAGCTGCAGGTAATGTTGGAACTAATTACTGCACGAGGCATGAAACATAAATATTAGGATTTATTGGGACAAATGAAAAACAAGATGTCTTATGTAAGAGTTTCTAATAACATTCACAAAAATAAGTTCTCATACATGGACAGATCTTGGGGTATTTAACATGGTTTCAGTTAACAGTGGTATAAGATGAACAGGGGTTTATTCAGGACAGAACAATAGTATAGCAGAGTAAGATCACTGTAAATAGGAAATAATGTTCTCACTGGTCACAAGTCTTTCTGAAATATCTCTGTTCCAATTGACTGGTGTGCTTGTTAGCAGTAATTCAGTAGTAATTCAGATATTTTAGTCATCTTTTACAGAAGCGCTTAGTGCCTTGACTATCTGATAAGTGATTAGCTACAGTATGAAAACTATCCTCTCTCAGCTATGCTAAATCAATAAATAAATAAATTACATCCTTTGCGAACTATGTGGTTTGATCTGCTTTTTATTAATTAATTTTTTTACTGTAAAGATATATTTTTGTTACTGCCATCCACATGTGTTAGAGACGTTCTGGGTGGTTCGCTGAATTTAGCCGGGGGGATCTCTATGATGAAATACATAGGAAAGTTCTTGCTGGCACACCACAGTCATACAGGATGCTGACAGCTGGAAAGGCGAATGGCTTTCTCAGTTGGATGCCAGAATGGGGAAAAGCACTGAATTACTGTATAATTCACTTTTGAAAGCACTTGCAACACTGTGGAAAACATAAGAGATTAGCACTGCAGGGAAAACACTTGCAACAACATCTACAGTATAATTGAAAGTTGTCATCTAATGTTAATGTCTTTATGCCTAACCGGTGTCTGTAAAAAGTATTTCCCAAATTCAAAAATCCCACTTGTTCTGCCAGGAAGCAAGGAGCGAGACATTTTTGGATCTAATTAAAGGTCTCATGTGTCAATTAGAAACACGAAGATGCTTTTTTTTTTTTTTTTTTTTAAATTGTTAGCTGGTAGTTATTGTATGATATCTGAACTAGCTCCTTATACTACTAACTATATATTTTTTTTATTTTTCTCAAAAAGTGACTTACTACAGGAAAGTAAGTTTACGTTTTTATTCCTCTATTACATTTCTATTCCTCTTCCCAGGCCAACTATGCAGATAGTACATGCAGCATTTACAAAACTCACATCTGAAAGGTCAAAGTGCCCAATTCATAGAGTCCATTTGCCATTCATCTAATTTTTGTAGAGTTCTAAGATGTTTAATGCAGTACAACATAGATAAATTACTGTAGCTGTTATTGAATTTTTCTAATGCTTCTACACAGTACAGTACAGCTTTAGTGGTTTGTGACTGCCTTCCATTTGCATATAGCCCGTTATACCATTGGTGTCTGATAAGCCATCTGCCATTAGACCACACAGCAAATTATTATAGGATCTTCATACATCAGTAAGATTGGCTCAATAGTTTTAGATGATTGAAGGTGATCATGGAACAGGGTTCAATAATATAGAAATGGGCCTGAAAACAGCACTTCTTACCCACAAATCTAGGTTCTACCTAAGAAACAATGGGCTCTATTCAATTCAGCGTGATGCTGAATAGCCCTGGGAGGGAGCTCCCGGCGCTATTCAATTCAGCGCGCTGTTTGGTCCGACAATTGGCAGTTAAGTCGGAATTAACCTGGGTGTTTAGTCTGAGAATGCCGGTTCTCGAGACTAAAGTGCCGTCCGCAAGGCTGTTGGCACCGCGCTAAGCCGTAAAACATCCTCCTGGCCGGCACTTTTGTCTGATTTCTCCTTGCACCCTCAGAGGGGTGCGAGAAGACATCCTTTAGTCGGACTAAACATCATGCTAAATTGAATAGCTACAGGAACTCCCTCCCGGGGCTATTCAGCATCGCCCTGAATTGAGCCCCATATGTGTGAAAGGATAATATGTTTTCTTCTTTCTCCATAGGGGGCACAGGCTTTACACTGGGTATAGGTTGGTGAGCTGGAGTCTGGGCACCACATAGTTTAAACTTGTTGAACACAGCCCAGGCTTGCCTCTCCCCCCCCTATACCAAAGCTACAGGCACTTCAGTTTTATGTTGGTGCCTGCAAGAAGGCACACAGATAAGATAGTGGCTACAGAGGCGCCATCTAAGACAGCCTTTCTCCCTTCCGGAACAGCCCCTAGGTTGCGATATTCTAATTTTCGCCCCTTTCGCTCGCAGGGTAAGGCCAAAGGCTTGTCATTCTCCAGGTCTCAGGGATCCTCTCCTAAAGGTTCTAAACCTGCAGCTAAGCAATCCTGGTCTACAAGACGCCCAGCTGCTAAGCCAGCCGACAAGCATGTTGCATGATGGGGCGGGCCTCCACCTGGGGGACACCAGTGTGGGAGGCCAGCTTATTGTTTTTTATGAAATTTGGAAGGTGACCACAGAGGACGCCTGGGTAAGAGGGGTGGTCTCCCAGGGTTACATGTTGACCTCTCGGGAGCATCCCCCGGTCCAGTTTTTCTCCATTGGACATCCTTTGGATCGGAAAAAGGCAGGAGCTTTGAGGGAGTCCATTCGATTTCTAGTGGCCTTCAATGTAATTGTTCCAGCTCCCATGTCTCAGCGGGCACGGGCTTCTATGCCAGTCTGTTTTTGGTCCGGAAGCCCATCTGGTCTTTCTGACCGATTCTCAACCTGAAGTTTCTTAACAGGTACTTGAGGATTCCCAAGTGTCGAATGGAATCACTTCACTCCATTATTCTAGCCATGGAGCCCGGGGACTTCATGGCTTCCCTGGACATCCAGGGTTCCTATTTGCATGTTCCCATCCATCTCAGTCATCAGCGATTTCTCAGGTTTGTGGTCGAAGAGGATCATTTCCAGTTTCAGGCTTTGCCATTTGGTCTTTCCACGGCTCCTCGTGTCTTCTCGAAGATCATGACAGCTCATCTTCGGAGCAGGGGAATCTCCAATCTGGACTACTTGCTTCTCCTGGTCTAGTCGCCGGAGGTTCTTAGGCAGCACGTCCGGACCACGGTGGATCTTCTCCAGGCACACATATGGGCCATCCATTGGAAAAAAATCCTCTCTGAATCACGAAATGGTGCATTTGGTGGCCTTGCTGGACTCCAGGGTTCAGCGGGTGTTTCTCCCAGCAGATAAGGTTCGGGACCTTCGATATGGTGGAGCAAGCCCAATTTCATTCACGGCCTCTCCAGTTGGGATTTGTTCCACCGTGCTAGAATCTCCATCTGCTACTCAGGTCTCAAATGATTGTTCTTTCTTGGCAAGTGCATCACTCCCTCTTGTGGTGGCTCCAGGGGTCCCACCTGACCCGGGGACATCTCTTTTGGGTTAAAAACTGGATCCTCCTCACCACCGACTTAAGTCTTCAAGGGTGGGGGGCGGTGTCCGGTCAGCAGACTTTTCAGGGTCAGTAGTTTGCTCAGGAGAGCCAATGGCCGATCAACATTCTGGAACTCAAAGCGATTTTACAAAGCTCTTTGTTGGGCTTTGGCTCTTCTCCAAAGTCATCTGGTCCAAGTACAGTCCGACAACGCGATGGCCGTTGCCTACTTAAACCATCAGGGCAGCACTCGCAGTTGCACCGCCAGAGGTCAGTTGCATTCTCCTGTGGGTGGAAAGGCATCTTCCATCCCTGTTGGCTGTCTACATTCCCAGAGTGCAAAATTGGGTAGCGTACTTCCTAAGTCATCAGGACGTCCATTCGGGCGAATAGGCCCTACATCCGAACGTCTTTCGACTTACAGTTCTTCACTGGGGTTTGCCGGACATTGACATGGCATCCCATCACAATAACAAACTTCCGAGATACTGCTCGCGCACCAGAGATCCAGGAGCCTTTCTGGTGGACACTTTGGCAGATCAGTGGACCTTCCCACTCCTGTACATCTTTCCTCCAATCTCTGATTCCGCAGATCCTCCGTAAATTGAAGTTAGATCCTAGTGGCTCCCAATTGGCCGCAAAGAGCACGGTACATGGATCTTCAGGGTCTCTCCATCGACTCTCCTCTGCATCTTTCACTGCGGCCAGATCTGCTGTCTCAGGGCCCGTGCTTTCATCCGGATCTGGCCCATCTCTCTTTGACGGGGTAGCTCCTGAGACATCTATCTTGAGAGCTAAGGAGTTCTCCAGGTCGGTCATTAACACTAGACCCGTAAAGCCGCCTTCAGCTAGGCTTTACCATCTGATTTTAAGAACTTTATTTTGAATGGTGGTTGGCCAGGAATTTTAACCCCAGGTCATTCCAACTCGCTCTGGTTCTCTCCTTTTTGCAGGCGGGGCTGGATTTGGGCCTCCGCCTTGCTTCACTAAAAGTTCAGGTTTCAGCCCTTTCTGTTCTCTTTCAGAGACAGATTGCGCCTTTTGCCTGATGTTCGGACCTTTTGTACATGGAGGACTCCCTGAAGAATCTCCATTTGTACCAGTGGTGGCTACTTGGAAATTGTCTTTTGGTTTTTAGGGCTCTTTTGAGCCTTTAGATACAGTGGACATTAGTTGGCAGACCTGGTAGACTGTCTTCCTTCTTGCCATAGCTTCTGCCAGGCGAGTGTCTGACAGGAGCGCTTTATCCTGTCGCTCTCTGTTCCTAATATTTCACCTGGTCAGAGCTGTCCTTCGAACACGTCTTGGCTACCTTCCTAATGTTGTTTCCAGGTTCTACATCAATCAAGAGATTGTGGTTCCTTCTTTCCAGGTCCTGGACTCTTCACCGGAGGAGGCCTCCTTGGATGTCGTGTGGACCCTCTGGATTTATGTGGACAGGACAAAGGACCTTCATAGGACAGATGCTCTCTTTGTCCTGTATGACTTTCACAAACTGGGTTGGCCGGCTACTAAGCAGTCGCTGGCCAAATGGATCCGTTTGACTACTCGCCATGCTTACCGATGCGCCCAAGTTTATTGTGACTGCTTGCGCCACAAACATGCATGCACATCGCGCTATGGCTTGTCACCGATCGCGGGAGCGAGTCTCCATTCAATCCTGTGGAGACACGAATGCGCCTCTCCAATCTCTGGAGTCCGTCTCGTGCCACGCATGGCGCGATTCGCTGCGCTACAGGCAAGTATGTAGCTGGGCATATCTGTATGCTGCAGTGGATCTTCCAGCACCGTCCGTGGTGTCGGCTCATTCAACCTGGTCTGTGGGAACTTCGCGGGCAGTGCAACGTGGTGCTTGCCACGTGGTCCTCTGCAAACACTTTTAAGTATTCCTCTGATGCCTTCGCCTCCCCTGATTCATCTTTTGGGCGGAGAGTTCTGAGATAGCCCAGGTGCTTCCCCTTTGGGACATCCCAGTGTAAAGCCCGTGTCCCCTATGGAGGTAAAAAAGGAGATTTATCTACTTACGTGTTAACGCTTTTTCTTCGATTCAGGGCTCCCACCTTGACGCACCTGGCTTGCGGGGCTTTGCTCTGCTTCTGGTTCTCCTGTTCACATCTCCTGGGTGTTTTGGAACTGAGGGCCTGATTCTGTAAGGATTGTAATTGCAAAGCTGCACGCAGGCAGGTTTGCAATTGCGATCCTTGCAGATATGGTAATACAGCAGGAGGTATCACGCCTCCTGTGCATTACTTAACCGAGCTGCTTTGTCCAACGCAGCATCAGTTATTCTGCGTACCATCGGCCGGCTGCGGTGACCCATGGGGTCCCACAGCCGGCTGCTGCAGTTTAGGGGAAGAGGCCAGGGAATCTGTCAGCCGACTGAGATTCTGGCTCCTTCCCTCCCCCGCAACGGCGGCAACACGCCTCCGTTTCAGGACTGTTGAATCAGGCACTGAGTGCGTGCCGGTCTTCCTTCTCCTTCTCACTCCTTGCTTTAGGCTTGTTAACTTAACTGAAGTGCTTGTTGCTGGGGGTGGAGTATAGGGGGAGGGGGGAGCCTGGGCTGTGTTCAACAAGTTTAACTATGTGGTGCCCAGACTCCAGCTCACAAACCTATACCCAGTGTAAAGCCTGTGTTCCCTATGGAATCTAAGAAAAGGATTTAACAGGTAAGTACATACATTTCCTTATAATGGCACTTATGGACAATAGTCAAGGAAACTGGAAAGAAAAAAAATGATAGTGGATAAAATAGTGATGAATAGAAAAAATAAAATGTCTTTCGATTGTTTTTCATTGAGGTTGATGGATGACTATAAGGCCAGTGTCATAAAAAAAATTGCAATAGTGTAATACCTTTACGATGAGAATGTATCGCAAACAAATTAAAACGTTCTAAATATGCTTAGACGTTCGCGGTAGTCACCCCTTATGCTTATTTTTTGTACTCTTCAGTGGTGCCTTAGTGAAGTGTTTTTATAATAATCCCTCATCTAGTCTTTTCAAGACAGTCATGATAAAAATTATGTAATTTTGTGCTCAACTTTCAACACAATTGTGTACTTGTTTTTTTTTTATCCTTGGGTCACAATGATCGTTCAAAAAAAATAAAATAAAAACACTGCACTTTTTAAAGTGTGGTAAACAATTTCCCTAAAATGGTAATAAAAAAAAAAAACCATTATCTTCTTACTTGTGAATAACAAAAATGAGCATGGTCTTTACCTATTTCTAATAAAGACATTGCTCATATTCATTTTTGTACGGGAGTTTTCCATTACTTGGAATCAATTGCTACAAAGTAACTGAGGTAACTTTTTGACGCCCTTGTTGCAGGAAAGAAATGCTGAGAGCGCCATTGAAGCTCTAAAGGAGTACGAGCCAGAGATGGGCAAAGTAATCCGTGCAGACAGAAATGGTGTGCAGCGTATCAGAGCCAGAGACCTTGTTCCTGGAGACATTGTTGAAGTGGCAGGTACTGTGTCTATTAAGACAGAGCAAGTAGAGATGAAATTTATTATTATAATGTATACGTAGCACTGTTTTCTGATTCATATTAATTCATTTAGCATAAGGCAGGGTACTGCAGTACTTAGGAGTAGCAGAGGCTGGAAGGTGATATTTTACTGCTAGTTTGTCAAACCTTTCTTTCAGAAGTCAATAAAAATGGTGTTCAGAAATAATAATAAAAAAAAATAACTAGGCCTGTATGAGGATGTGGCGATGCAATTTCGTCATGGGCTCACCCCACTGTGGAAAACTGGGGATGATTACACGATTTGCGTCATCACGCTCCCAGCGCACGTTACTAGGAAATTAGTCTGGATGAAGAATGGTGCACTGCTCTTCCAAGAATACTCCCCGAGATTTGGTAGTCTCCTGGACATTCATGGAGAGGGAGCAACAATGAATATAATGTAAATGCGGAAAGGATATATTGTGAAGGGTAGTGCAGTTCTGTTCTGTGACAGTAATAGCAGTACTATGGAATGTTATGTGTAAAACATGCTGTGGCTAGTGTAGGGGTGTGGATTAGCGTTACAACATGTGTGACTTTACATCCAGTTATGTGAATCCTCCTGATTCTTAGTGAGCTGTGGGAAACGTGACACTTTTATTCTAAACCAATGTAGCAAACTGATAGCAAAGTGTAGACCTGTGCATTGCATTCCATGTAACTCCATTCACCTGTGTACTCTGATAAACTATTAATGCGTTTTAGTTGTATACAGATATTGTAACCCAAGGTCCTTCATTACCTGATTTTAATTGCATCAATCAAACTTCACACAAAGCTAGGACTTTTATGCATCTGTATGGTCAGGTACACACTTGCACAGTATTGGCCCGATTTGGGCATATCATGCAGTGTGTATGCCCAATTGCGTGTTCCCGCGGGTCGCATACAATGTCATGTGATTGGCTGTGTAGCTTAATGGAGGACAGAATGAGTGATCGTTCCGTCGTTCATTTATCTTCCTAGTGTGTACCACCAATCTTGAAAGATACGGGGTGAAAGGTAATCGCCCCGACCATCCACAACATTGCGGTCGTTCTAGCGGGTACCGACCCTGTGTGTGTTCACAATAAATTCATAGATGTCGGTGAGCTCGAAGTGTGATCATCAGACACGAAAAAGTACGTATGTGTTCCGATGCACATAACCTGTACTTTAAAAAGAAAAAAGTGCTCTGAACACTTAAATTAGCGCCACAATAATGAATAACAATGCAAATTAATGAACACCATAAAACCAGTGATATAAAATCTAAAAATACTTTCTAATTTTTAGGGTAGTTCATTAATACATACCTACAATATAGCAGGAAAAGGCTAAATAAAATCTTATCCTAACTTTTTTTTTATAAGCAGGAGGTGAGTATCATCACCATAAAATGAGCAATAATTTTCTTTATGCTGACCAGGCAGGTAAGTTCTGTGGGATAACGCTACTTGCCATTTATAAATAGAAGTTAATTTCTACCCAAATGAATACAGTGAATTTTACATCTGTATAATTATGTTCAAAACATGCAGATGGTTAGTTTGGTCAGCAGATTATCAGCACATACATTCTTGTAATATAGTAGTTATTTCTAGATTTTATCTTCATATACAGAATGGAGTTACAAAAGTGCTAAGGCTCTGTCTAATGGCGCAATGGTGCGCTCTTTACTATACAGCATTGTACTGTATAAAGCGGCTGCTGAGCTTGGTGCTCTCCCCTCTGGAAAATTGTAGACTACTTTCCTAGTGTATTTTTTTTTCTTTTTATGCTTTTCCTTCAGAAAAACATGGCACTTTCCATATATAATTTTGCCAGTAGTACCCCTTAGGGTAATCTGACCACACAAATAGAATATGTAGAATGAGAGCTTTGTTGAAAAGGAAAAAAACATGTTTTAAAATAAAAGATGACTATTATGTTGGAAACGCACTAAAGTAAATAAGAATGAAAGTATATCTTAATAAAAAGCATTATGTATGTCTGTGTGTTCATGTGTGTATGTAGATTATTGATGTGTGTGACCTCTGTTAACTGGATCATTTAGAAATGTCATTATAGCATAAAATAATGGGTAATGCTGTATAAAAGATGTCCTATAGATTGCATCACGGCGTATGGTTTGCAATCATTGGCAGAATAGCTCATCCTATACTTTTATTGAGACACTTAAACATATGCTTCTGAAGTACTGCAATTCATTAAGAGTACTTTCCGCAATATATAGCAAGTGTTCAAACACCCAAGGGTGCGTCCTTGTTCCCTCAATCTGCATTATTAATTTAAGCCAGAAATAACGAATCAGGGTCTTGGCATCATGTTCGTTCCCAGGTTAATTTGTTGTGTCCTGATACTGTGTCCTCTGTGACTCCCCATTGCTACTTCGTGGACTCCTTGCTGTTTCCATCTCAGCCTCCAGTGCTGCTCTCTGTAGCCATTACCTGCATTCCATCTGCCGCTGTGTTCGTCATCTGTCAGTGCTGCAGCTTCCACGCTGCATAAAGAGCTTCCTCAAATTGTACCTTGACTACATTAGACTCCGATTATTGTTATGAGTTCCAATCTACCAGTACTATATTGTTCAGAGTCCCAGAGTTAACTGTGTCTCTGGAGTGTATTCCTGTTCTTGCTGGTCTTCGCAGGTCACTAGGCGAGATGTCGCCAAGTGAACCTGGCCTGTTCACTCCGATTCCAGTTCAGTATCCATGCATATCAGAAGTCATTGGTTCCTACATCGTCGCTAGTGTGCGTACACTCCTGTTTATACGAATGAGCCAAAGTATCATTAAGCCTCCATGTTTCCTATGCACATCAGTCATACCTAAGGGTCCTGAATCGAATCTACAGAATATCAAAACCGTGACATAACCAATTAATAGCCAATAAGTCATTTTTTGGGAGAAAAGTTGAAGAAAGGTGGTGTTCTTAAGAGTAGTGATAATTGCTTGAAATCTTGCGCATGTTTTGAAGGGTTGGGCTTGCTACCTTGTTCCACCTAACTTTTTTTTTGGATTCTGCTGGTTTAATAAACTAGTCTTCTTTAACTAATCCTTACTGGGACTGCTTATCCAACCTAGCCACTGACCACAACATGGTGTCCCCAGTTGTTGTAGGAGGGAAACTGATACACCACCTGTGTCCTTTTACTGGAACTTAGACCCTGTGTAGCCACTGCTGCACCTTTTGATTGGTTGCTATGGCTCAATCCTTCCTGACCACGTATTGTGGCTCAGGACTGCTACATACAGTAACTGGCAGAGCCCTGCTTGCAGAACTCTGGGCTCAGCACAATGCAGATTGTGTGAATTGAAGTAATAGATTTAACCTGTTGGTCACAGGAAAACATAGCAGTGCAAGCATTGTCATAGGAACTAGTAGATTGTAATAAGAACTGGCATTTATTAGTTTAATTGGCTGTTATCAGAGGTGTTACTCTAAATGCATATACAAGAAGTAGTACTTTACATGAGCTACTACTAGGCTGTAACTAGTGTGGCGCGCCGTGCCGCAGCACAGGGCAGGGAGCACTGTTCGGCGGTACCTGTGTTTATAATAATTTTCACTTGTAGTTACCTCTTCTTTGATATCCCTGGCATCTCCTGGTCGCCCCATCTCCTCCCTGGCCGACTCCCCTTCCCCAAGCACCTTCAGTCACATCCTCCTTTATAATTGGCGTAACTAGGGCAGGGCCACTGCGGCTTGTGCCCTGGGTGCCATGGGACCGGCGGTGCCGAGGGGCGCCACCAGGCCACGGTACGGCCTGTCCTAGTTAGCCTGTGTAGTACAGACCGCAGTGAGTGCAGCGTGGCAGCGATGTATGTTTCAGCAGCCAATGAGTCAGACACTCTCTCATTGGCTGCTGCTGCGCCCACTGCAAGAGCCAAGCTCGAACTCAAGCATAAGCTCCGCCTTCCGGCTCCTGCAGTGGATGATGGGGCAGAAGTCTCTTCCCATAATGCATAGTGCGCCAGCCCGGGAGGACTTCTGCGTACGGCGGCAGGAGCAGGGATTCAGGTAAGTGTTTGTGGTATTTTTTCTATTTTTTTTTACTTGTGTCTTTGTCTGCACTACTGGGGGCTCTGCATTGAGGGTGGGACCGCTTCCTGGGGGGGGATAGTACTGGGGACACTGCATCGCTGGGGGGGACCTCTACTGGGGGGACTACTACTGGGGGCGCTACTGGGGGGGGACCACTACTGGGGACACTGCATAGGGGACTACTACTACTAGGGGTACTATACAAAGGGCACTGCATCGGGGGACCACTACTGGGGGCACTGCATGGGGGGACTACTACTGGGGGCACTATATAAGGGGCACTGCCTAGGGGTGACCACTACTGGGGCACTGCATACAGGGGACCAGTAGTGGGGGGCACTATATTGGGGGCTTACTACTGGGGGCACAAGGGGCACTGCACTGGACCACTACTGGGGACACTGAATAGGGAGGACCACTACAGGGGGTACTGTATAATGGGCCTGCATAGGGGGGGACCACTTCTGGGGGCACTGGAAAAGGGACACTACTGGGGGCCTGCATAAGGGGGGCCACTATCGGGGGCACTGTATAAGGGGAACTAATGGATGGCTGCATAAGGGGGACCACTACTGGGGGCCTGCATAAGGGGGACCACTGCATAGGGGGGACTGTATAAGGGGCACTGCATGAAGGTGCATATGGAATGGAAAGGAATGTTCAGAGTAACAACAAAGGGGTGTGTGTCATGTTGACATAACCCATTGTGATCACGGCCATTTTCAGCACACGCACATGGGAGGGAAGGGGGGGGGGGTTCCATTTGCAGATTTTCCCTGGGCTCCAAATACCCTAGTTATGCCACTGTCCTTTATTTGATGCACACATTTCAAAATAGTGTCATACCCAGAACTCAAACCCATCACCTCACTCATGGCAGTCAGACACCTTTCACATGGAGATATCTGCTCCTGTGAATTCAAACTGAGACACGCTATACTGTTGTGGAATTTAAACAGCATTGCAGATGAGCAGATCTATGTAGTGTGTAGCTGCAGGGGTTTGCTTGAGTCGCAGCAAACTACATAAATCAGCCTAGTTGCAATGGTTTTAAACTGACAATTACAAGTAGCTTCATTTAGAGTAGGGGTGTGCACCGGCCACTTTTAGTGTTTTGGATCTGGATCTTTCTTCGTGTTTTGGATCTGGATTGGTTTTGCCAAAACCACCCTTCCGTGTTTTGGGTTCTGGGTTTTGTGTTTTGGATCTGTATTTTTTTGAAAAAAAGCATAAAAACAGCTAAAATCACAGAATTTGTGGGTTTTTCTGCTCCTATGCTATTATTAACCTCAATAACCTTAATTTCCACTCATTTCAAGTCTATTCTGAACACCTCACACCTCACAATAGTGTTTTTATGTCCAAAAGGTTGCACCGAGGTAGCTGGATGACTATGCTAAGAGATACGATTGGGCGGCACAAACACGTGGTCCATCTAGGAGTGGCACTGCAGTGGCAGACAGGATGGCAGTTTGAAAAACTAGGCCCCAAACTGTACATAATGCAAAGAAAAAAAAGAGGTGCAAGATGGAATTGTCCTTGGGCCCTCCCACCCACCCTTATGTTGTATAAACAGGACATGCACACTTTAACAAACCAATCATTTCAGCGCCAGGGTCTGCCACACAACTGTGGCTGAAATGATTGGTTCGTTTGGGCCCCCACAAAACAAGCTGGCAATTAATCTGTCCCTGCACAAACTGGCTCTACGGAGGCAAGATGTCATCCTCATCCTCCTCATCCACCGATTCCTCACCCTCTTCAGTGTGTACATCCTCATCCTCCCAGAGTATTAATTCGTCCCCGCTGGAATCCACAACCACAGGTCCCTCTGTACGTTCTGGAGGCTGGTCTCCCTGGAAGAGTTGATAATTCATTTTATGAACATCATCTTCTCCACATTTTGTGGAAGCAACCTCCTATGCCTTTCGCTGACAAGGTTCCCGGCTGCACTAAACACTCTTTCGGAGTACACACTGGAGGGGGGGCAACTCAGGTAAAATAGAGCCAGTTTGTACAGGGACCTCCAAATTGCTTCTTTTTCCTGCCAGTACAGGTACGGACTGTCTGACATGCCTACTTGGATGCTGTCACCGATGTAATCCTTTAACAGACAGACGCACGCTTGTCGCTGCTGCTTTGAAGATGTAAGTGCGGCTACATCGCACACAAGTCACAAACACTTCAAAAAAATAGTTTTTTAGTTTTTGGAGCACTTTGAGAGTTACACCACCCTTTAACAGACAGATGCACGCTTGTCGCTGCTGCTTTAAGGATGCAAGTGCGGCTACAGCCCACACAATTCACAAAGACAGAAAAAAGAAGAATATTTTTATTGTGTTTGTAGCACACTTTGAGGGTGTCATCACCCTTTAACAGACAGACGCACGCTTGTCGCTGCTACTTTGAGGATGCAGGTGGAATCTAGACGGGATTTGGAACCGGGGACACACTACCTCCATCAATTGTCTAAATCCCACTGCACTAATGGCGGATACCGGACGCACGTCTAACACCAACATAGCAGTCAAGGCCACAGTTATACGTTTTGCTTCAGGATGACTGCTGTCGTACTTCATCCTCATCGCTAGGGACTGTTGGAGGGTCAATTGTTTAGTAAAAGTAGTGATGTTCCTACTTCCTCTCTGGGATGATGAACAACTCCCAGCAGCAGCAACAGCACTAGGAGGAAGTGGTTCTTGATCTTTCCCTATTTTATTTTTATCGGAGAAAGTTTGGTCCTCCATTTATGTTATATTGATATATACGTGCGGCTAAAGCGCACACAAACACAGAAAATATTTTTTTATTTTTGCTGGAGAGTAGTGCACTTTGTGGGTTACACCACCCTTTAAGAAATGAGCCAGCCGGCTCTTTTACTTATGGGACACAGGCGCACGCTTCGCGCTGCTCCTTTGTTGATGCACGTGCAGCCACAGTGCACACAAGTCACAAACACAGAAAATATATATTTTTTTGGTTTGGACTGGAGTGTACTTTGGGGGTTACAGCACCCTTTAATGGTCAAGCCAGCCGGCCCTTTACTTATGACACAGGCGCACGCTTGGCACTACTTTGTTGATGCACGTGCGGCTACTGCGCACACAATTCTCAAACACAGAAAATATATTATTTTTTTAGCACTTGGGGGGAGCACCCCTGATGGAGAACTGACTGCACAACACAGTCCAGCCAGCCCCTATGGACTTTGAAGTAGTGGACACAGCCCCTATTAACAACAGCAGCACAGCACAACACAGCCAGCCCCTATGGACTTTGAAGTACTGGACAACAGCAGCACTACACTACACTACACTACACAGCCCAGCCAGCCCTAACTCCCACCCTCCCTCTTCACTGTCCACAGCCGAGTGAGAAAATGGCGCCGACGCGGGTACCTTATATAGGATCCAAAACCCGCGAGACTCGGAAGGCGGGATGATGACGTTTTGTGATCCGAGTCAGGCGGGAAAAGTCGAGCCTGACTCGGATCGGAAGGCTCGGGGGGGTTCGGATTTCAGAAATCCGAACCCGCTCACCCCTAATTTAGAGGTGATGTGTTTAAGTCCTGGATATGACAGTATTGACAAATGTGTGTTAAATAAAGGCGTTTGTAACTGAATTTGCATATTTGCTTACAGGAGCCTACCTGGCTATCAATGTAAGAGGTCCTGGTGTATGAAAGTCAGTATAGGTGTTCTATAAATGTATGTGTGTGTATAATATATGTGGGACACCAAAAAGTCTAGTTATGGCTCTGACGCTACTATGCCTCCTTTTTAAAAAAATTTTACACTGGTCTTGAGGTGGTTATGACAATCCCCTTAACAAATTCAACCTGGCCCCTGACCCATATATCTGCCAGCTTAGACATTTAAAGAACTATAGTACCCTATCCAAATGCGATAAGATGCCATGGAACTGGCATCACATAGTCTGAGATTGAAGATCTAATCTTTAAATTGTTCACCCTGACTTCTAATGCTTTGTCCCTAGTGTCTGCCACTTCCAAGCAGAATACCTCTGTAGCAGTGGGTTAGCGCTGCCGAGTCAGTAGTGTTTGTTCGCATGCATGAACAGAGTTTACACTTGTTGTTGTTGTTGTTATTATTATTATCCTTTATTTATATGGCGCCACAAGTGTTCCGCAGCGCCTTACAGAGTACATAATATAAGTGAACAAGAAATTAGTAACTTACACTACTTTACAGTGCAGGACAAGGACATGGTATATATACATTGCTACAATAGCAATTAAAACACAATATGCAGCAGGGAGTTAGCAGTCGAGTGTTAGGTGCTCTTGTGCGGAGTAAGGAGTAGAAGAAAATGTAAAGAGAAGCACATGAGGGAAGAGGTCCCTGCTGGTGAGAGCTTACATTCTGTGCATTAAGATCCCTAAATCCTACAGATGGTTCAAAACACGTGATCCCTCTTCGCAACCCCAGACCGCCTTCAAATAAGGAGGAGTGTAGCTCTGGGAAACCACACCATCTGAAGATTGCATTGTTTCCTGCAGGCAAACTTTCAGTTTCTGAATATTAGACTGCCCTATTGAGCCCCTAAGAATGCATGGGCCTATTACTTAAAACATGCAGAATCTAGCATTTTGCATATGCATTGGGGCTATTGAGGATGGTGAAAAGGCACCCGAGACACAACCCACATCATTTGCACATGTGTCTTCTGAGAGCAGAGAAAAACAATAATTTTGCAGAACATTCTTCAGTTCCTAGTACAGATGATGTTTTCTTTGAGTACTTCAGGGAAATTCGATTTGGATTAGGGATTCACCAGAGCTGGATCAGGATGAGGGTGCTGTTTTAGCAACATTCATCAGTGTTCAATAAAGAAAGCGATCCTGTCACTAAAAGCCTAAGCTTAGCCTAGTGTCTGTAAAGTCAGCTTCACCCATATAAATAGAAGTCATAAAACTTGCAGCATTTTGAGAAACCTAGCTTAGCACATTAAGGGACTCATTTATCAAAGCGTTTTATCATACGCAGCGAGTTTTATAACTCATTGCGTATAATAATGTTCAAGCCATTCGGCTCCCAACTGTCACCTGTTCAAAAAATTTAATTTGGGAACTGATTAGCTTGAGCACCATTTATCATAACTTGAAACTTGTTGCATATGATAAACTCGTTGATAAATCAATGAATTCGGGGAATTTGGCTGAGGCAGGCCATGTATGTCTGTAAGGTGCCTAACCGGGACCACGTTCCCGGGTGGCCGACCCTTCAATCGACTAGGGAATTACCCTGCTTATATCTGAATGGTGCTACCCGGGAATTTACTACTCTATGGTTGCACCAAGCAGCTTTTACATTGAGTTGGCAGTGCAGAGCGTCCTATAGGATGCTCAGCGCTGCCGCTCACCAACCCCCGCGCCGGTGGCTGTGTCGCTGTAGATTGAGACAGCGACACAGGACCCCAGCCGGACACCGGGCCACCCACCTGCGCTGGAGACCGTCGACTGGTCTCAGCCATAGCGGGCCACCCGCACTCCCGCTGGACCACCAGGGCAATAAAACAAATAATTTAAAGAATAAAATTTAAAAAAAACATTTTTTGATTCGCCTGCTGCACTTTGACATAGGCAGCCGGAGAGGGGATTGGCTAGGAGGGGCAGACGGCAGAGAGGCAGGTATTATGAAAAACCCGGCTTATGTCTGAAAGGGGTCTACCTGGGAATTTCCCGGGTAGACGCTATAGTGTGAAAGGGGGGTCTTGACCAAATACCCGGGAATTTGCACAGGAAAAATTCCCGGGTCTGAGCAGGAAATTTCCAGGGTTGTATGTCTGAAAGGGGTATAAGTGAGGCCACACGAGAGAGGTGAGTGATAGTGGTAAATAGTGACTGGTGTGGCAGTGTACTCTAGGGGGGTGTGTACATAAACTTTCTCCTGTAGAAAATATGACATATAGTAAGAACTTACCTTTGTTATCTCTATTTCTACGAAGTCCATAGGGTTCCACAGGATGCCTTGGGGTATAGGTGATGACGTCAGGCATCGGGCACCATAGAGTTAAGTTTTCAGCCTCCCAGGATGCACTAGGGTTCCCCTCCTATACCCCGCCCCCGAGCCAAGGCATCTCAGTTACGTACCAAGCCATAGGCCGCAGGAGGAGAAGGAAGAGAGAGAAAAAAGATCTGGACACACACAAGAATCACATTTACACCAGAGGGAGACGGAAAAACCGGTGACCAGAGCAAAGCCCATCTGCAGCACAGGTGCGACAGGGCGGGAGTCCTGTGGAACCCTATGGACTTCGTAGAAAAGAGATAACAAAGGTAAGTTCTTACCATATCTCATATTTTCTACTTCAGGGTCCATAGGGTATCCACAGGATACCTTGGGGATGTCCCAAAGCAGTATCCTTCAAGGGTGGGGACGCTCCTGTGCTGAAAGGAGAATCCGCCGCCCGAAGGAAGCATCCTGAGAGGCAAAGGTGTCAAACGCGTAATACCTCACAAAGGTATGGACAGAGGACCACGTGGCAGCCTTGCAGATCTGGACTGCAGAGGCACCACGTCGAGCTGCCCACGAAGGACCCACAGACCTAGTGGAATGAGCCCTCACAGAGGAAGGAACCGGCAGGCCTTCATGAAGATAAGCTTCTGAAATTGCCATACGGATCCAACCTGCCAAAGTTTGCTTTGAAGCAGGCCAACCCTTTTGACGGAAGCCATAGAGGACAAACAAGGCATCAGACTTCTGAAACGAAGAAGTGCGGTCAACATAAATCTTTAAGGCCCGCACAACGTCCAAAGTGGCCTCACCCACTGAAAGGTCAGGTGAGTTAAAAGCCGGCACAACGATTTCCTCGTTGATATGAAACCGGGAAACAACTTTGGGAAGAAAATCAGAACGAGTGCGCAGCACCGCCCTGTTCCCATGAAAAATCAAGAAAGGGGGTCTACAAGATAGAGCCCCTAAACCAGAAACACGTCTGGCCAAAGCGATGGCCAGAAGGAAAACTGTTTTGGCTGTCAGCCATTTAAGATCCACTGAGCCCAGTGGTTCAAACGGCGGTCCCTGGAGAGCCCTCAGAACCACCGCCAAATCCCAAGGCGCCACCGGTGGAACAAATGGCGGCTGGATTCGAAGAACACCTTGCATAAAGGTGCGCACATCAGGGATCGTAGCAATCCTACGATGGAACCAGACAGACAGGGCAGAAACCTGCACCTTCAAAGAAGCAAGGCGAAGCCCATGGTCTAGTCCCGCCTGTAGGAAGGCTAGCACTCTAGACAGACGGAACTCCCGGAGTGCATAACCTCTTGGTCGAAACCATTGGAAGAACGTATGCCACACACAATGGTATATTCTTGTAGAAGACGGTTTTCGAGCTCTCGGCATAGTGCGTACTACAGAGCTGGAAAACCCCCTGGACCTTAACATGGCCGTCTCAACAGCCACGCCATCAAAGACATCCGAGTCAGGTCCGGGTGAAGACAAGGACCTTGTGACAGTAGGTCCGGTCGTAGCGGCAACCGCAGAGGAATGTCCACGGATAGACCCTGAAGGTCTGAGAACCAGTGCCGTCTGGGCCACACGGGAGCTATCAACAGGAGCATCCCTCCATCCTGTTTGAATTTCCGGATTACCCATGGAAGAAGGGAAAACGGAGGAAGGAGATAAGCAAACCGGAATGTCCACCGGACAGACAGAGCATCCACCAGAGACGCCTTTTTGTCTCTTGTGCGAGACCCGTACACCGGCAACTTGTTGTTGTGCCGTGATGCCATGAGGTCGATCTCTGGAAGACCCCACCTGTCCACCAGAAGTTGAAAGACGTCCTGGTGCAGAGACCATTCCCCCGGATGAACGTCCTGGCGACTGAGAAAGTCGGCCTCCCAATTGAGGAATCCCGGGATGAATACCGCTGATATGGCCGGGAGATTGCGCTCCACCCAGATCAGGATGCGGGACACCTACGAGTGCCGCCCGACTTCTGGTTCCTCCTTGCTGATTTATGTAAGCCACGGTGGTGGCGTTGTCCGACTGGACCTGCACGGGATGACCCTGGAGAACCCGATGGGTCTGCTGGAGAGCATTGAAAACGGCGCGGAGTTCCAAGATGTTTATCAGAAGCTCCTTTACCGCCTGAGTCCATCTGCCCTGGAACAAGTGTGGACCCGTGACCGCTCCCCAGCCCCGAAGACTGGCTTCCGTTGTCAATAAGACCCAGTTCGGCACCCAAAACTGACGACCCTTGTTGAGATTGGTTGTCTGCAACCACCAGGCAAGGGACAGGCGAACCTCCGGAGTGAGCACCATCGTTTGGGATTTGAGACTCTGAGGCAGTCCATTCCATTTGGACAGGATCAATTGCTGCCGAGGTCTGGAGTGAAACTGGGCATATTCCACCATGTCGAATACGGACACCATGGATCCAGTAACCTCATTGCCGAGTGAAGAGACACCCGGCGACTCTGCAGACAACTGCGCACCCTCAACTGCAAGGCAGAGATCTTTTCCCCCGTCACAAAGATCCGCTGCTGACTGGAGTCCAACAAGGCTCCGAGGTGCAGAATCCTCTGAGACGGGATCAGGGTGGACTTTTGCCAGTTTATCAACCAGCCATGCCGTTGCAGTACTGCAATCGTCAGATCCAAATGGCGCAGAAGGAGCTCCGGAGATCCTGCTACCAACAGTAGGTCATCCAAGTACGGCAACATGCGGACTCCCTGCCGCCGCAGGGAAGCCGCCATGACCGCCATCACCTTGGTGAACACACGTGGTGCTGTCGCCAAGCCAAAAGGTAACGCCCGGAACTGGAAGTGATCGTTGCGGATTGCAAACCTGAGGAACTGTTGATGGCGCGAAAGAATAGGGACATGCAGATAAGCGTCCTGTATGTCCAACGACACCATGTAATCCCAAGGTTCCAGCGCCAGAATGATGGACCGCAGGGTCTCCATCCGAAAACTCTGCACCCGCAATGACTTGTTGAGTGCTTTGAGGTTGAGTATCGGACGGTACGACCCATTGGGTTTCTGCACCAAAAACAGATTGGAATAGAAACCCAGGCCCCTCTGGGTAAAAGGAACAGGCACTATAACTCCAGCCTGAGGCATAGGGCCTGATTCAGAGCCGCTCGTAAGCGGCCGCTCGTTCACTCCGAGCGATGTTTGCCCAACTGCACATGCCTACGGATCGTTATACGCATGCGCGACCCAGTCACGGCGGACGAAATTTGTTTGTTCGCTAAATAGCGAATGCCTGCTATTTTGAGTGACAGAATGAGGCGTATGTGGGTGGTAACAGGGGAAGGTGCTTGAAAACGGGGAGTGGAGATCCAAACGCCGGCGTGCTTAAAGGTCAAAACGGGCGTTTTAAGGGTGTGCATAATTAAAACAGCAGTGTCATTGACCACGTCACTGGGTTATTTTATAGCCAGAACTGCTCGCAAGATTGTGGTAGCAAAAATCAAGCAGTTCATACGCTGGACGATGTACTCGATTAATCTAATAAATAGCGGACATGACGTAGGATGCGAGCGGCCAGGGGGCGTATTTTTCCAAAAAACGACCGCAAGTTTTGTTCGCTCGTTCAGACCTAGAGGCGTGAACAGACCGCAAAGAGCGAACGGTTCATTTGAATAGCCACCCCTATTTTCTGGACGAGCAAGCGCTAATTGCGTCCGGCTCTGAATCAGGCCCATAGTGTGCAAAACCTTCCGCAGTTCCGTGGCTTTGTTCCGGTCTGATGGAAGACCCGTGGTGAAGAATCGGGACGGGGGCCTGTGCCGGAAGGAGAGGGCATATCCATGAGAAACCACCTCGTGAACCCAACTGTCTGTCGTGGTTACTAACCAACACTGGGCGAGCCGTAGCAGACGGCCTCCCACTTTGGGATCCCCCAAAGGGAGGCCCGGACCGTCAGGCCGCAGGTTTGTCATCGGACTTAGGGCCCGGACGTCTGGTACTCCAGGCCTGCTTCCGGGGCTTGGCCGACTTCTTGGGGCCAGCCTGTCGGGGAAAGGACTGTGCTTTAGGCCTACCCTGGGCCCTGTAAGGCCGAAAGGACGACGTACCTGAACTGGAAGGAACTGAAGCAGACGGGAGACATGCAGATTTGGCTGCCGCCAGCGTGGCTACAATTTTGTCCAGATCCGGACCAAATAAGACTTCTCCATTAAAAGGCAAGGCTTCCAGGCCCTTTTTGGAATCAGCGTCTGCCTTCCAAGATCGCAACCATAAGGTGCGACGAGCCGCCACTGCAGCCGAAGAAATCCGTGAGGTCAGGGTACTGATATCTAAAGCCGCTTCGTTAATGTAAGTGGCCGAATCCCTGAGATTGCCTATCAACTCGGTCTGTTCAGCCGAACAGTCGGAATCGAAAGACGCCTCTAAAGTATATGCCCGGCGCTCCATAGCTCTGGCTACCCAACAAATGGCATAGCCGGCCTGGCTGCCCCCCC
This sequence comes from Taudactylus pleione, assembly GCA_031769625.1. Taxonomy (NCBI): domain Eukaryota; kingdom Metazoa; phylum Chordata; class Amphibia; order Anura; family Myobatrachidae; genus Taudactylus; species Taudactylus pleione. The sequence goes on from JAUIMM010000410.1 coordinate 1,258,990, forward strand.
CCCCCCCACAAGGGAATAAACGGACTTTAGGCAGATTTCCACCTTACTGTCCGTGGCATCCTTTTAGGAGGACATGGAGGGGATGGGCAACGTGGCACTGTGGCGGGGATTCCCACTTAGCAAAATAATTGTCTGCAAATGGATACGCCACTGCTAAACGCCTTTGAGGCTGATACCGTTTGCCTGGATGTTTCCACGCCTCCTCTAAGTGGTCCACTAATTGACCCGAAAGAGGAAACACTGTGGCGTCACCCTTAACATCCTTGAAAAAGGCATATTTGAATTTTGACACCGGAGGCTCATCATCCTCAATAACTAAAGCTGTGCGGACTGCACGAATAAGGCCAGGAATATAAACCTTAGACTTGGCGTCCGACTCTTTAGTATGGGGAGGTTCTTGGTCAGAAAGATCCAGAATCTCCCCATCATTGGACGTCCCGTCGTCATCCTCAAAAGGAGCAGACAGACGCCACCGGCCGCTTGTGAGGCCGCAACAAAGACTCCCCTTGTAACACGTCCGACAAATGCTGTACAGAGCTTGTCAGTGAATTAACCCAGCAGGCTGCTGAGAGACCTGAGGAGGGGAAATAGGGAGACTGTGGGGTACCATCAATTGTCTCGGGAAACCCTGCATAGGCGACGACACCACTGACTGCTGGGACAATCCCATCTGTGGGAAGGTAGGCTGTGGAGCTAACTGGCCCACGAGGGTTGTAAGCGCTTTGGCGAAACAAGCCCAGGGTGGCTCCTGTACCGTAGCCGTGACAGTAATTGGCCGCGCCAATAAATAACATTGCCCCTCCGCGTTACCCTCCCCCTCCGCTATTGGTACCTTACACTTAGTACACAAAAGCTGGAGAGGAAAGTCACTCTCAGACATGATGGTAAGTATGTGACCCCTCTCACTGATGCTTGTTAGTATAGTGGGAGAACCACCCTGCAAGCACCGCACCGCAAGGGCTTTAGCAGAAGAAGAACAGTGAAAAGGCTGACAGAGAGTGAAAGTACAGGCAGCAGATGCTAGCAGAAGTCACATACAATGCAAAGAAATCAATGCCTGCACTATCAGCGCTGATTCTCAACTACGCAGACACAGCCTGGTAGGACACAGCGCTGCATACACAGACCTGAACCAACGGAGGAGAGGTATGCCGGGGGACCCAGACCGCGATGCCACAAATCTTCAGCGTCCAGCAGCGCTCACCATGCTTCCAGCAAAAGATGGCCACTGAGGAGCAGAGAGGAGGCCGGCCTGGGGGAGGAGCGCTGCCACAGGGCCAGTCAGCCGAGCGGAGAGGGCTGTGTGCAGCGGGGGAGGCACCTGTTGTGTTGCAGGGAAGGCGCGCTCCCCTGGCATGTAATTAACCCCAGGGACGCTGCAGTGCTACCGCTCAGCTGCGGTCCGCTGTCCCAGGGGGGTAGTGTAAGCGCAGGTCCGAAACCTGGCTCCCCGCTGGAGCCAGTCCCCAGGGAGCCCCCCTTCCTGGGGACTCTGGACCATGTGTTCAGCAGGGACTCACCACGGGACCCCGCTGCTTACCTGCTGCCCCCTTGAATCCGGCCATGGTCCCAAACATCTGGGGTCACAGCTAGCTGTGACCCCAGATGCCTAGCAGCATCCCCGGATCAGTACTGGCGTTCTGGTACCGGCGGGGGTGTAGGGTAGACAGCATGGATGTCAGTACTGACTGTCAATGCTGTATATCCAGATGAGCAGCCACAGCTGCTTGTAGAAAACTTCAGGGGCCAATTCTAGCCCCCCTCTAAACAGGTGCATCCGACTCCGGCCGGGCACCAAACGAAACAGAGATGCCTTGGCTCAGGGGCGGGGTATAGGAGGGGGACCCTAATGCATCCTGGGAGGCTGAAAACTTAACTCTATGGTGCCCGATGCCTGACGTCATCACCTATACCCCAAGGTATCCTGTGGATACCCTATGGACCCTGAAATAGCAACACGCACATTTTCCTATTGCCAAAGGAATAACAGTATAGATTAGTGATTGTTATTGAGTTTAGTTGCAGGAAGAGGAGGCTCATTTTCCTGACATTGGTGAAAGTTGTGTTTCTGTTCTTGTATTGGTTAGTAGTACTCTAGGTTCCACTTTCCCCCCCCCCAAAAAATGCAACTTTGTTTCATCTCTGGAACCATTTACTTAGCAAATGTTTTTTTGTTTGTTGCACACTGAATTATGTTACCTTGAAAAGCATAGAATAAAAGGTTATCTCAGGATAAGAAGATGTCTGTAGTGTCTTTGTAGCTCTTCTGTACTGTGTAAAGACAGTGATGCTCAATTTGAATTTGTTTACACTTAACTCTTGCCCTAATAGCTGTAAATAATTACGTGGTGTCCTTGACCTATTGGAAAAAAGTATTTTAATTTAATGAAAATAATAAAGAAGCATTTGAAACTCCTAGATTGGTGCTAATCTTCTCAAACGTCCCTGGTTTAGGAGGTATTCCTGTTCATTCATGCTAATTTCTTAAACCCTAAATACCAGTGGTTCCCAAACTTTTTTGCTCTAGTGTAAGGCGCTCTAGTGTATCAGCATTGTTTTCACGGCACCCCTAAGCCAAAAGTTTGATTGAGAAATCCAGAAAACAATGTAGTGAAGTAGTACAGTGAAGTAAATTGTGCTTACCTGTCCTCCTTAAGGTGCCTATCCACTAGACAATTAAAATGAGCGATTGAACGATATCGCGATCGTTCGATAATCGTTCGAAAATCATTAAAAAAAATTGGTCGTTTAGACATCTATCATCGTGCAAACATGCTGGTCAACCTGACGATAACGTCAGGTTCAGCATGTTTGCAGATGATTGATTGTGCCTACACTGAACGACTGCTCGTTCAGTGTAGGCACATCACAGACTGACAAACGACTGCACAATTACAACGTCGTAATTGTGCAGTCTTTTGCCAGTCTTTTAGTGGATAGGCACCTTTAGGTTCAGTTATATGGTGGTGGACAGGTTTGTACTTCTGTTTCTGCACATATTTAAATTACATTGATCTTAAATAATGTGACTTGGTGCTGGACCACCAACTGAGGCACCCCTGCAAGTGTCCTGAGGCACCCCACGGCGCACAGTTTTGGAACCACTGCCGTATACGGATTTTGATGGGGTTTTCACTGTTCTATACAGCAATTGGTGTGTCAACCTTTCATCTTGACTAAAGGGGGAGCCGCACAATCACAATTTTAGTGAAGCAAGTCACAGAAAAAAATTTAGCACTAAGCTGCTGTCTATTGGAGCTGGCCATTGTGCTGAAGTAGCAAGAGTGGATCTGAAACTGAGCCAATCAGAGCTAGCAATGTGTCCTGTTTCTTAGCAGCAGCCTAGAGAGGGGTGGGAGTCAGAGACTGAGCAAGGTTACGTATCTGGCAGATCGAGAGTGAAAGACAGCCACCAACGAACCTGTGAAGATGCCATGATGCAGATACAGTAGCCAGGAAGAAGCCAGGGAATTTAATAAAAACAGACAATCATCGAATGATTTCCAGCCACAACTCCACAGGGATGTGCTCCCTCTCAAATGTGATGATCCTGCTCAGCCAAACACCCTCTGAACAGGAGGCACCTCCATGTAAATCAGCTGCTGGGACACCATGGCAAGCAACAGGAAGCCCAGGAAATATAGGGTACATTGTGCAAAGAGGACATTACTCATTGACATGTTCGGCACCTGTGGGGGAGTGCGCATGGAGGCTGCTGAAATATGCACAGGTGCCCCAGCCCCGGTACATGCTGCTGATAATTCTTATGGTAGCTGCAATACAAGTCTCTCATCCATGATCCTCCTGCCCTTCCCAGCACATCCCAGTGGCCAGGAGCCAGCCAGCTGCAGGGCAGCAGCTCAAATGTAATTGGACAAATTAACAATCCTAAATAAAATTTTCATTTTTGATACTTCATAAAGAGTTCTTTCTACCTTTTTAGTTTTGTCTTCAGGAAGTGAAATGCATGCTCAATCTGGTTGAGATCAAGTGATTCACTCGACAGTTGCAGAATATTCCACGTCTTTGCCCTAAAAAAAACCTCTTGGGTTGATTTTGCTGTATGTTTTGGATAATTGTCCATCTGTACCAGAGCCGGCCCTAACCAATTTGGTGCCCTAGGTAACATTTTGGCTGGTGCCCCCTAGCAGATGATCCCACCACACTACACACTACAGACACTCTCCCCCACCTCTTCAAACATGATACTCAGCTTTCACTTACCTCTTAGGTGTTCCTTCCTTTTTCTTTTTTTCTCTTCTTTCTTTCTTTAGGAGTCTGGCAGAGGACATAAAATTGTGATTCATTTGCCCCCATTTTGACACATTTATTACATCTCCCTCTCTCTCTCTATAGATAGATATATAGCTACATGTACACACACCCACACACACACCTATATCCAGTTGCTGCCCACCTCACAGCACCACATACTACCCCTTCACTGCCCGCCTCACAGAACAGCACCCCTCTCAACACAGCAGCCCTGACCTCATCCAGTACCCCTTTCCCAGCACAGCACCCCTGGCCTCATCCAGCACCCGACATCCAGAACAACACCCCTGGTCTCATTATGCACCCCTCATCAAGCAGTCAGAACCTCTCATTCAGCACGGTAGTGGATAGATCCCCTTCAGTATTTGTACCCTGATGTTGTAAGGTACTGCCCAAAGTCATTCCCTACTATCCACGTGGGCATAAAGGGAGAATATAAACCTGTGGCGAGCAAAGCGAGCCCACAAGTGGACAAATTTCTTCTTTTTGTGGACTGTATGGGCATGGAACTTCTGCCCTCACTGCATGCCACTTCCAGGTACAAATATTGAAGGGGATCTGTACAGTAACCATTCAGCACAGCACCCCTGTGCTCATTAATTATGCACCCCTTTCCCAGCACAGCACCCGCCAGCCATCCAGCAGTCAGCATCCCTGGCCAGGCTGGCCTCTATGCACCCCTTTCCCAGCACAGTCCGCAGTTATCCAGCAGCTCCCCTCTACCAGCTGAGAGCTCAGCTGACTTCTTAGGGCCCCATTTATCAATGATGCATAACCCCTATAGCGCTCGCTAAAAGGGTTATGTCATTTTTTCTGTATTTAACAGCAGTAATCTAAAATTACTGCTGTTTGTCACAGCATCGTTCTCTCCATCTTTAGATGGCGAGAGAGCGATGTGGTCCCCAATGCCGGCAACGGGGATCCAGCGCTGCCTTTCCGGCTTCAGCGAAGCCTTCCAGGCACTACCGGGTCCCCTCTGGGTTAAGTGGCATGCACATGCGCAGACGGACTGTTGTGCATACGCATTACACAGAAGCCCATCGCTGGCAGCCTAATGCGGAGCGGAAGACGTGGCCGACAAGGAGGACTTTGCTGCAACTCGCAGGAGGGGCATTTTTCTTGTGCCACTGCCACTCTAAATAAAAAAATGCTTCTGGTATTTAGCTTTGTTAATAAATGGGGCCCTTATGCCGGCTACACACTAGACGTTATGTCGTCCAATCTGGCGTATCGGACGACATATTGTCCACAAAGGCCAGTGTGTACCCGCTACATCAGCGCATCGACAGCAGCATCATCCGTTGAACCTGCATGCAGGTCCGATGGGCGATATCGTCAGCAGGGGCTATGCTGCGGAATGCAGCTGGCCTCTCCCTGCTGGACTTGGTGGGTGCTGGGCTATGGATGCTCTCCCATGTCCATTTTACTTGCCGCAGCCCAGTGGTGGAACTAGTGAGTGGTGGCCTCACAGCACAAAGGATATCCGTAGCACCATATAATGAGGAGTGCAACGCAGAGGTGCCATATAATGCAGTGTGTGTCACAGTGAGCGGCATATAATGCAGAGAGCGTTGCAGTGAGCACCATATAACGCTGAGAATTGCAATGAGCGCCATATAATGCAGAGGGTGCCGCAGTGAGCACCATAAAATGCAAAGGCGCCATTTAATGCAGTGTCACAGTGAGCGGCATAGAATATAGAGTGTCGCAGTGAGCACTATATAACACAGAGTTGCAATGAGCGCCATATAATACAGAGAGTCACAGTGAGCGGCATAGAATATACAGTAGACAGCGTCGCAGTGAGCACTATATAATAGAGTTGCAATGAGCACCGTATAATGCAGAGAGTGGGACAGTGAGCGGCATATAATATAGAGAGCATGGCAGTGAGCGCTATATAACACAATGAGCGCCATATAATGCAGAGACCCGCAGTGAACACCATATAACAGAGAACATCACTGACCCTCCTATAACTTATAGCACAGATTATATGAACAAACCCACACACACACACACACACACACAATTAATACAGCACCCACCCCACGCACGCTACATTAATACACCCCCACATTAATACCTCCCCTACCCCACACACACTACATTAATACACCCTCACCCACTACACTACCACCCCCACCCTACACACACTACATTAATACACCCCCCCCACACACACACACACACACTACATTAATTCACCCCCCACTCACACACTACTACATTAATACACCACCCCACACACATACACACTACATTAATACACCCCCTCCCCATTGCATACATATACCACCCCTAGATGACACTGACACTTAACTGTCCTGGAAGAGGATGTGTGGTCCCTGCTGGGGCTGGTCTCCATGGCACATGAAACGAGAGGAGAGGCTGTGACACAGTGATAGAGAGGGCTAGACTGGAAAGGAAAGGGCGGGGCCACGGGGTTAGGGGGCGGAGTCACAGGCAGGGAAAGGAGAGTGCAGGTAGTATAGACGAAGAGGAGGGGGCGGGGAGAGGTGTTGGGTCTCAGGCAGTCTAGTGTGATAGCCTGGTCATGTACTGTGACAAGGCCCCCCTCCTTCTCCTTCCTCGGTACGGCTCCCGGCCAGCCGCAGAGAGAGTACTGTAATAATAAGTCAGTGTGACTCATTATTAGTACTGATGGCTTCGGGCCCTGCTGTCGAGCGGCGGGATGCCCCTAAGGCATTTGCCTGTAATGTCTATGCCTAGGGCCAGCTCTGATCTGTACTGTGAAGTGCTGACCTATCAACCTTGCTCAGATTCAGCAGACAGAACATCCCTATACACTTAAGAACTTATCACATTGCCTTTGCTGTGTTTTATAGATTCAAGCCTTCTCCATACTTTTTTCTTCCCATCAGTCTGGTGCAGGTTAATCTTTGTTTCATCTGTTCAAATAATGCTGTTCCAGAACTTGGCTGACTTTTTTTTAGATGTTGTTTTGGCAAAGTCTAATCTGGCCTTTTTATCCTTGAGGCTTATGAATGGTTTGCACCTTTTATTTGCTGTCATGTAGTCTTCTCTTTATGCTAGAATTGGATAATGATATGCCTACCTCCCGGAGAGTGTTTTTCACTTTGCTAAGTTGGCTGGATGTTGTGAAGGGCTTTCTTTACCATGGAAAGGATCCTGAGATCATTCACCATTGTTGTCTTCTGTGGGCATCCAGGCCTTTCTGTGTTGCCAAGCCTTACCAGTGCTTTTAAAAAAAAAAAAATATATATATATATATATATATATATATATATATAATATTTCACTTGCATTGAGAGCTAGAGTGATAGTGGAAATCAAATAAAACACATTTTTTACTTGAATGATAATCATCACTTAACGACTCATCAGGAACATGAAATGAGAAAAACAAATAATATAGTGAAGTATTGTTGACTGAGATCTAATGAAAAGCGATAAGCCGGGGGTGAAATCCACCTTGAGATTATGCTTACAAAATGTATTCTTGTATCAGAGCGTTGTGCCACCCCCACCCCCTTAACAAGTGACATTATGCCCATGGGTTGGGGCCACTGCGAAGTAGAACACTGCCCGGAGCATCATAAGGACCCTGCGGGGTAGCTCCACAGGTTGCGGAGTGCCTGTCTGGAGCATTCCTTGGAAGCTATGAGCGGGCGTGAAGTAGCCCTACTGACCTGCAACCCACAAGCCACATGCAGGTGCTGTGTGGCAGCAACGGTGCCACCCCCGTGGCCTTGCATGACTGCACCTCTAGTTACGGCAACGGTTGTATATGGGTTATGATATCTGGATCTGCAGTGCAGAGCGATTTCAGCTTTCTATATGGGAGAAAGTAACCACAATATAGGGCTGTATTCAATTAGTGGCGAAAACTGAATTTTTTTCACCTTAGGCGAAAATGGACATTTTTCGACAAAAAAGGCGATATTTTCACCAAAAGAAACAGGCGAAAATGCAATTGGTGAAAAAAAACTGGAGAAAAGTTTTCTGAATCCCAGATCAGGCAAAAAAAAAATGAAGAAAAATCAGTTCAAGGGGCGAGCTGACAGGGCTATTGCCCGGGGTGCTATGGCCTGGGAGGTCACCCCACCAACACTGTCTAGTGTGACAGCACTTGTCCACCATTTAAATCTGGACTGTGCTTGCCTTTCACTGCTGTGCTTACTCTTCCCAGAATGCCAGACGTGATGTCGTCGTGCATGGCATTCTGGGAGGAACGCACCGCTGTGAAGAGAGAAGAGCAGCTTGGTGTTCGGCATGTGCTCCCTCTCACTGCAGGCAGCAGGCTCGCTGAAAGCACTGACACTGTGGCCTGGGCAGGGCAGTCCTATCAATGACTGGGGGAGTGGAGGCTGAGCCACAATATTTATATTGTGCCATGCGCAGGCAGACGAAAGGAGAACACTGAGCCCAGCAGTGATTCACAGATTTGCCAGTGGCCCGGGCATTGGCTGCTTAGAACCGCCCTGGCCCCTTAAGGTTAAGCTGCTCTAGCCAATAATACCGTAAAACCACCAATAGGGTAACAGTTCAGAACATCGGGTACACTATAGATAGATATCTCAATTTTTTTTCATTTCTATATCCTCCCATAAAGCAGAAAAGACTAAAGAAAAAATTAAAATCGCATTACTGTATTTTTATTTGATACACAAAGTAAAATGCAGCAGAATTATTACTGGAAGATCAATTGAAATTGGTTTATAATTGCTACAATTTCAAGTACAGTACTTTTTATTGTGAAATTAAATACATTATACACATAATGTACACAAAGGCGGAAGAGACCTTCACCCTGCACTTCACATGCTCAAGAACCGGCCCTGATTTTACATTTAATTTTATTTCTGCTGTGTTTACTGTTGAATATATAAAGACATATAATTTATATTGTTTTACAGTAGAGCTAAATTGGAGCACTGCATGCCACACGCATGTCTTTTAGTCCAACCAAATTTGACACTTTATATCTGCAGCAGTATATTATCCCCAGATGTGTGGTATGGTGCTTTCTTGCTTTCAGTCTGCTTTGCTTAGCTGTGCAGATTACTACTGAATTATCCTCCTAGGAAACCACATTTTTTCATTGCTACGGTTGATACACCTGCTGTAGGCTGGCTGTACAGCCTTTAACCTCTTGCTGAGCTTACAACTGGGGAACATTGGCAGAACTTTTTTTTACACAGGAACCAACACACACAAATAAGCATCATTAATTCAGACTGTACGAAAACTTTGTCCTTGTTCAAGACAAACTACAACACAGTCATATCTAGTTAAATTCCAAGCTGATTCCAATTGTTTTTTGTTTTTGTTTTTTAAAGCTTTTTTCTATATTAACTCATGTAACAATTGTTGTAATGGAACCCACCCAGCCACCTTCTCTTACTTTTTCAGCTACAAAAAAACTGTCAGTCAAAGGTCTATTTTTCTTTGGTAGCATTGGGGCCCTGTAACCGATCACAATTCCTTATTGAAGTCATATACGGCAATGAATAATTTTCTGTGCTGATTTTAAAAAAAAAAACCTCCTGCCAGGCCAGTGGGTCAGTTAGAACCGCAAGCGCCTGATGTTTTACTTATGCACATACATCCCAAAGGTTACCGGCATAAGAAGCAGATCCGAACGGTACCGATTTCCTGGTTGGTGACTGTGGGGGCTGGCTTGTCTCGAGTAGACTGGTGTGGCAGGGGCATGCCGGTGTCAGGGACTGCGTCTGAAGACTCATATCCACTTATGTGCAGCCAAATATCGTTGGACATTCTGTGCAACCACAGGATTGCTGAGAAGATCGATGGTGCGGCGCATGTCTGCTCAATGGTGCACATTTGTGCGCAACACGGCAGATTAGAGCTGCAGCCGGTGGGCATCTCTTATCATAGCAATGTAATATGCAACTGTGTATGCCACTGCACAACTAGAATTGACTTTTTGTGCATGCACAGTAGCAAAAATCGTCTACTGCACAAATATCAGCACCAGGCTGGCTCTTGGGCTCAGTGCGGTCTAACAAAGGCACCACCCCATAGAGGGCGCAGTCCTCCCAACCATTGTGATTTCAGCAGGTCAGTCCCATTTTTGGGCACTGTCTCGCTGTTCCACCCTTGGGCCGAAGTGTCTTGCTGGCGGTTGGGAGGTTGGGTACGCGCATCGCTACAGCTCTGCTTTGCTAAGCAGAGAGCAGCGGTGCCATTTAAGCTGAATGGATGCCGCGAGCATGTGCACGGTGTCCATTCTTTGCAGGGGGCAGCCCAGCTGCTGATGGAGTGCTGGGCTCGCTCCCTGACTGACGTTAAAAGGGAGGAGTGCCATACAGGCAGCCCCAAATAACATCATCTAGGTGGCATGGTCTATGGAAATGTGACCATGCCCCTTTTTGATGGCACGCTGCTTCGTCAAGCATAGAGGGTAAAGGCCATCTTGAGCCGGCCCTGATCGGCACTGCATCCACCTCTGTTTGCATACTAAAAACTTAACTAATAGAGTTGCTGGTGGTGCACCCTTAGGTCCTAGGCCGGAAGTTCCCAAATGTGGTCCTCAAGGCTCACCAACAGTTCAGGTTTTAGAGATATCCATGGTGAGCCATGTGGACCGCGTTTGGGAACCTCTGTACTAGGCTATATGTATTTATATGCTAGATCGCTTATATGTCCTCTCCACATTATTGTTATATTCTGTGCTGTTTAAGATCTCCATGTTCGTATATCCAGAAAAGACTTTCCAATAAGCTTGCAGGGTTGTGCCCCCCACCTGCGTGGCCATTAAGCAGTGCAGTTGCAGAAAACTGTTGATACAAAGGAAGGAGTAGGAGCAAGGAGAATCCCTCTTTGTTGATAATTTCTCCATATAGACAAAACGGTCAACACTATGTTCAGGTGGCATTAGGAAAAGCTTAGATTTGGTAATTGACACAGACCATAGTCCATATTTAGAATAATGGGAACTGCGGTCTTCTGCTTTACTTGCTAAACATAGAATATATGTTTGACATCTCCTGTATTTAGCTTATAGTATATTGCCCTAATACTAACAAAGTGCTTTAATCATGTGGAAACCGCTTAATAAAACGGCCTCTAAGGCTTTAAACTATCAAGATATTGTAGTTGCTAACATTTAGTACTAATTTCCTGGAACACTTGGCTACTGAAATCACGCACAGGGCTGGATTCAATAAGCCATTGTGCTTACCGCGGGCTTGTTGCTCCAGGCTTTAACTCCCAGAGCTATTTTATTACAATCCCATTTGCTCATGCAGTAGGCTTAGGACTAAAGCAGGTTAAATCCGTGTTAAGTGCCCAGAGCTATGGGATAAGGTGCTCGCGGTGACAGCTGTAAGCGCAGAAATCCCTACTTACCTCTGATTTCTGTTTGCACCTCAAGAGGGTGCGAACATAAATCTGCGGTAAATACAGCCTAAGGCCTTTCTAAGGGCTACAATTGAAGTCCCTGGCACTTAACCAGGGAGCTACAAGCCCACAGTAAGCACCGCAGTTAATTGAATCTGGCCCATGATGTATTTAGATACTTTAAGCACTCAAGTGCATGATGGTTACTCTTTGTAGTACACTTTTATCATTTTTAATTTATTGTATATACTGTATATCTACCATACTTGCCTATACTCCTGCAATGTCACAAATATAAAATTAGTAATGAATATGTATAATTCTATGTGACCCTTTTCTTTATATAAAATCCCAATTTAAAACAATTGTTATTAACATATGGAATATTTATACATTAAACAAGTTTAATATAGTTTGTATTTGCACAGGTTGAAAGTACACTAGTTACTCAGAGTTATTTTACTGTTGGGGCCACAGGTACCTAATTGTAAACCAAGACATTTTATAAATTGTTATATATGGGTATTTTAAAAGTTTAAAGTTCATTGACAAAATATACAGAACCCTTTACACATATAATAAAACTATCTTTTGCATTTTGTGAGTGGCTTTGAAACCTGTAGTTAAATAACTTTTATAGGTCTAAAACCCATACTTACTGAAACCTCCAGAATATTCCCAAATTTCATTAAATTCTGCTGTGAGAGTAGAACAGCCTACCGGCTCTCCAGTGAAGACCTAATTGTTTTATTGAAGTGTGAGGGTGGCTGTACTTCCATCTCTAATTTCCACAGATGTCAGTTACAGGGGCACACCTACTAGGGTGTAGTATTTTAAATTTAATTACATGGATTATCAGACTGACTACAATTAGAATAAATATGCTTATACCAGAGCTAGCTATATAAGCGCTTATCTGTATGAAACTTGTAGCGGCCAGCAGCAGATCCATCAGATTGTACAGCAAAACCATCTCCAAATGGTCCATATAAAAGGAAATATTTTATACGATATAGTGCAATAATTCTTAAAAAAATGTATTTGGGCATGAACTTTCATAAGCTCTTGCGAGCAGGGCCTCTACCCTCTTGTGCTTCTCCTTACTTTATTTTCATCTACTTCTTACTCCCCACTAGGGCACCTAACACTTGGTTGTTTATGCTCTGTTGCTTTATTTGGGTGTTATGGTCACCAATGTAGCAATGTATATTATACCTGTCCTTGTCCTCCATTATATTTATATTGTGCTGTTAGTCACTTTTTTGGTTATGTACTCTGTAAGGCGCTGCAGAACACTTGTGGCGCCATATAAATAAACGATAATGATAATCTGGGGAGACCCATGAGAGTGCGAATTCAGTGGAATCAATGAATAAATGTGTGCGTGTACTATTGGTATATAGTGTGTGTGTGTGTGTGTGTGTGTGTGTGTGTGTGTGTGTGTGTGTATATATATGTAATATGCATTTCTAGCTACCTCTTAGTGACTGTCCAGAAATGCCCATCACTTTTCCACAACACTTGTGATAGTCTGTCCTGATCGTAATGGGATGGGTATGGGATTTGGACCCTCGTGATCCCGTGGGTTAGAATTAAGACGCCGACATCCCAACAGGGTTAGGATACAGACACCTGTCGGTAGGTTTTCTAACCCTCCCCTTCTCCTTACCTTAATCCTCTCTCCCCAGTGCCTGAATCTAACCTACCCCCTTAGTGCCTAACCTTAACCCTCCCCCTAGTGCCAAACCCTAACACTAACCCTCCCCCTAACTCTGCTACTTGCCTTCGGGATTCTGACAGGTGTCGGTATTCCAGTGCCGGCATTCTGACTGGCAGAATCTCACAACAGAACCTTTGCACATGTGCTGTAAGAGTTTTCAGAAATATTGGCAAATGCACAGTTGCGAAAAATATATCAACTACATCGTGGGCGTCGGAGGGGGGCAAGGGGGAGGCTTGCCCTCTCCCAAACATTTCAAAGGAGCTGCAGCCGTGGACTGTCAGGGGCTGTGCAGCTTTATAGTAATAGGCTGCACAGCCCCTGCACTGCATGGAGGAGGAGGTGTAATGTGCCGTATTTAAGTTAAAACACCGCACATTATACTTTCTCCTCTGTGTGGTGCAGGGGCTGTGCAGCCTATTACTATAAAGCACCGCCCCTGACAATCCGCGGCCGCTGCTTAGGCAAAATAGAGGGGGGGTGGGGCGAGGGTGGCGCTGGAACGATTTTGTCTTTCCTCCCAACATAAAATTGTGCTGACGCCCCTGAACTACATGAGCATCAGCATTCGGTGCGGCTCTGTATCAGCCCTAAGTCTTTCAATGAGTGACTTTTGGCCCCCTGTTAGGAACCTTGCTCCTCCCCCTGTTATCGCGAGTCACATGGTTGTGACAATGGAGGTCCTGTAAACCACTTCACTTTAGACCTAACCGGGTTTGGATGGGAGGGGCGCTGCTCAGGAGGGGACCTGCTGCACACGGGCCAACCTGAGCCTTAATATGCCCCTGCCTCCCCCGTCAACTTTACCTAGTATCTTGGATATAAATTTATGAAAAGTCTGAATTGTTGCTAGCTAAGTCATTGGATGGAAAATTTAAATAGTAAATACTGTAAATAGAAATTTTAAAATTTCTTCTTAATGAACATGAGCTATTTTGTTAAGAAATGTTTATTCAAAGTGACCATTAAATAAACTTATTGAAGCATTCACTTTGCAATTAATATGAAGATGATCGTTATGTATTCTAGTTGGTGACAAAGTACCTGCGGATATCCGTATAATTGAGATCCGTTCTACAACATTACGTGTTGATCAGTCCATTCTGACAGGTGAGCACTTAAACTTAGCCAAGTGATGAAGTTTTATCCCCAATACATAAATATTATTAATAAAACATTATGTACGTGACTTTGGGTGTTGGAAAGTTTTTGAGCATGGGCATAAATACTGCAGAATTTAATATTTGCAAGAACTTTAATATGAAAATATTAACTATGTAAAGTGGCCCCTAATTTTATTCAAAGTGGGTCATTTGCGACTGGATGAACATCTCAAACTAGCATTTGAGATTTTGTGCTTTCGGCTGTTTCTGCATACAACATACCCCTTTTGTGAGACCTTAAACAAAATGTGTTTGTAATTGGTGCTCAATTGAGAATTTTAAAAAATAACTTTTACTGCACTATTAATAAAATATTGGTTTATCTGAAACATCAATCTTATGGAATTTCAGATCACACAAAGTAATCTTAAGTTTTTATATAAGTTTATACTATACAACGAACCTTCCAACTCTCCTATAATATTCCCTACCATTTTTCCTCATACTTGTAATATAGATTTTATTATTTGGGAATTTATATTTTTTTCTCAAATTCTAACCTGCTTTAATATCTACAGATTCATTTAAGATCTTATTTAAACATATTTAATATACAACTGCATAAATATAATATAAGAAAAATTTGCATGCATATATACAGAAAACTTGTACTGAATCTTTAATACGCATTATTATAGCACTATGGATAAAACGGGAAACACGTTTTTAATAAACATTCTGTATTCTGTACTTTTCTTCACATTTATGTGCCTTTGTTTTTGTGTTGCTATTTTCTCATCATAAAGGGGCGTATCCACTACACGAGAGTGGAATGACTGCACAATTACTATGTTGTAATCGTACAATCGTTCATCATCCTATGCAGTGGATATTGTGCCCACATTGAATGATATGTCGTTCAGTGCAGGCACCCTCCCTAATCCCCGAACATGCACAACCTGTCTATCAACAGGTTGGCCTGCATGTTCAGACGATGCCAAATGCCGACAACGACCAGCGGGAACGCGCATCGCTGGTCATTTTCGTCATTTTACTGCATGATTAATGAGTGATTGAACGATAACGATGTCGTAATTGTTCAATCGCTAATTTTTCTCGTCTAGTGTATACGCGCCTTAAGATTGATGTTCCATATTAGAATATTGCCTATACTGTAGATCAGATTTACTTATGCAGATCTGAAGAAGACCTGTTGTACTTCCATTTAAATCATTGTAAGTATTTGACCTTACTCAATGTTGCTATAAATATATAATATATGCAGAATATGTAAATATATAGATTAGTTAAGTGAAGGGCATCATGGAATGCCCCTGCATCCTATCAATACACCAGTATAAGTATTTTTGTTGTGTTAACATTGTTTTATCTATCCGACGTGTGTTGGAAATTATTTGATTATATTTCCGTTTTTACTGCTTGCAATCTACAATCTATACAAGACTGAGTAAGCACCTTTACTAATGAAATATGCTGCTGTTCCTGCAGGAGAGTCTGTTTCTGTCATAAAACATACAGATCCAGTCCCAGACCCCAGGGCTGTTAATCAGGACAAGAAGAACATGCTGTTCTCTGTAAGTAAAGAGCTCTACATTAGAGTGTTTGCTCTTTCAGCTAGGGCTTCTTTTTCACACATTTGAAAAATACAAAATTCATATTTGACCTTGTGATAGTTACGCACTTGTATTCACATTATGATTTAGTTTTGTAACAAAAAAAAAAATACAAAATATACATTTTGAATTGATATGTATTTCTGTCAAAATATATTTAACATGTATCTTTAAGCCTATGTATTATCGGGAAGCTATCTATTCTTGGGTAAGCTCCATCAATTGTCTTAACAAAATATTTCCTCATTTTATAAAGTGTACTTATTGATGGTATATATGTATGTGTGTGTGTATATATATATATATGTGTGTGTGTGTGTATCCAATCATAAAGTGCCCAGGTGCCTTCCATGTATATTGACATACACCATATACTTGATCCAAGCAGGTCGGCAGCACTCACAGGACTTTAACAATAATAAATGAAGAACTGCAAACACATCAGTGCTTTCCAATGTTTCTATTCATGTTGCAAATTTTTGTCAGGGAAATAACGAAAATTCGCAACATACATTGAAACGTTGGAAAGCACTGATGTGTTTGCAGTTCTTCATTTATTATTGTTAAAGTCCTGTGAGTGCCGCCGACCTGCTTGGATCAAAAGATGAAGACCTGAAAATAGGTACAGCACTAAACTGTAATCGAAATGTTTTAAGTCATTGTTTTGTCTGAAATCCTTTTGCTTTACTTCCTAGGGAACCAATATTGCTGCCGGTAAGGCTGCTGGAATCGTAATAGCAACTGGTGTTTACACAGAGATTGGAAAGATCAGGAACCAAATGGTTGAAACAGAACCAGAAAGAACTCCATTACAGCAGAAGCTTGACGAATTTGGACAGCAACTTTCTAAAGTCATCTCTCTTGTCTGTGTGGCTGTTTGGGTCATCAACATTGGCCACTTCAATGACCCTGTACATGGAGGCTCTTGGTTTCGTGGAGCTATTTACTACTTTAAAATAGCTGTGGCTTTGGCTGTAGCTGCTATTCCAGAGGGCCTTCCAGCTGTGATTACTACCTGTCTGGCCCTTGGCACACGTCGAATGGCTAAAAAGAATGCTATTGTGAGAAGTCTTCCATCTGTAGAGACTCTAGGTTGCACATCAGTCATTTGTTCAGACAAAACTGGCACTTTGACCACCAATCAGATGTCCGTGTCAAGGGTAAGTTTGTCTTTCTTCCAACACCTACAGTACATAATATTTTTATTTGCACAGTACAGGATGGCAAATTAGAACACTTCTGTTTTTTGTTGTTTTCTATTTGTGTCTTGATAATATTATGCTGCAGTCAATGATTTCTTAGCTGCCAAAGCTGAATGTTATTCTACCAGGAAGAATTATGCCAGGTCCGGTTAGCAGCTAAATGCAGCAGTCCCATCTGGCTGCTGTGACAATGTAGCCATCCTTGTGGCCAGTTACTTAATGTGTTTTATATAGTTGGTATAGGAAATATCTACAAAATACTGATGGTAACTTGTAGGACTGCCAGTTCTTATTTGAAAACATGCCTAATTATATACTGTACAAACAGGCTTTCTGCATATGGGAGAAAAAGGGTCTTTACCCACTGGTATTGCATTTGTATAAGATGCCATATAAACATTAGGCATTTGTGCATGATGTGTGTACCCATTTAATTAGCACCTAACACGTTTGCGTCGGCTTGTGAACAAATGAAGTGCGCAGCTCTTCAAATTCATTTTAATGAGGTGTGAAGCGACTGTGCTACATTTAGAATCCCTATTGAAATGGAAGGGTAAGTTCCTGAAATAAATAAAAAATGCCACTGTGCCCTCACTGCTGTTCCCTCTTAAAAGCCCCCTAACATTTCCCAGTGCTAGAAACCCTGGGTTTGGTTCCAACTGAATATTGCTTCTAGACTGGGCAGCGTGGGGGCTCTTTTATTGCACGTGCAGTACATATGACTATCTCACTGGATCTGCTATGTCTAGTATGTGATGTGCATTGCAACATATATCACATATTTTTTTAGTTAATTGTATTGCACTGAATATAATTGCTTTGCATTATAGTACAAATTAGTTTCAGTATAAGTCTTCTGACAGTCTGACTAGGCTGTATATGCAAAGTCTGTCATTGTTCTTTAAAACTCTTCTAAATTGGTTTGACCAACGGCATCTGCCTGCACACAGTTCAGTGTGGCTTCTGATGGGAGCAGTAATGGGGTGGTGGTGGTGAGTACATTTTTCTCCAAAAGTGAATGGAGTAGCATTGTTTCAGCTATTTTATAAACTGACCCACTGCGCTCTTTTAGTGGGGTGAGTAGTATGGCAGGACTAGAATAAATGTCTAGTGCAAAGTTGTTTTTAGAGAGAAGTGACAAACGTAGTAATTTAAAAAAATGTTGGCTTCAAGAACCTGTAGTAAAGCTGTTGACACTAGCAGCATTTCAAGTTCTTTCTCATTGAAACCATAGTGAACATTTTACATATAGCATGTATTTAACCAAAGAAAATTTTATATAAATGACATTAAATTGCCATAACAATTACCAACATATCCAATCATGATTATCGAGCAATGTAATCATTCTTGTGCCTTACACGCTATAATTTTTATTGGATTCCCCAATTGCAGCTTGTATGGCAAGAATTAAACTTGAATGATACAGAGTTGAGAGCAAGTAACTTTGCCCCTGGACAGACATGCAGCAATGCAGGGGTGCAGATTAATTTTTACATTTTGGGGGTTTATTTTCATGTAGGGTAAATACTGGCTGCTTTTGTAAGCAGGGTAAATACTGGGCAGCTTTTGCATGTGGCCCACAAATATTTTGCTCCCAAAATATTCAGTCCAATATTCAGTCCCTGCATGTTTGTGGGGTTTTTCTTCAGCCATAATAGAGCATCAAGGTTTTAGCAACTGTGTGATCGGGAAACAATGTTTCCATTGAAAGCTTGGGGTTACTAGTGTTCACTCTAGCCTCATGGTCGGGCAGGGCACCGATCATGAGAGGGCACATCTGTGCACCAAAGGAGCGTGCACTCACTCGCCAAAATGCTGGGCTACCCCCAAGCTCTCCCTGCACTATGAACAGATGCCGCACTGTGCAGAGAGGCGCAGAGCAGGATGCAGGGTGCTTTTCTTGTCTGGAAATGCAGTTCATGCTAAATTGTCTGTGTGGCAACAATGTATTTCAATCCTTTGAAGCCCTAGTTTGTGCTGTTTATGTAGACTGTGTACCAATTTAGTTGTTTAGCTAGAAGATGCAACTTATTTCTGTCTGATTTGTAGCCATCAGAAATACACAAACATTACTTTATTACTTGTGATTACTTTATTTCTAGATGTAAACTAGCAGAAATCAGATGGGTTTGGCTGTGTCACATTTCAATCTATTAACTAGTTACAGCTGCTATTTCTTAGCAGACTTTAGAAGAAAAGTGACCTTTTCAGCCTTTAAGGTTAAGCTTGGGTGTTAAAACCAAAGTAATCCTTGTTGTAAATCATGTAAAAGACCTGAAAGCTTGGGTGATAATTATGAAATAGTTTCCATTTTTACTCTATTATTCAATTCATTGTTTGCTTTTACAGCAAAGGAAAGTATTGAACCATAAAAAGTTTGTTTTTCACAAAGCTGCCAAAATCCAGATATGTCAGTAATAATTTGTGCCCCAAAAGTACAAAACATTTTCTAATATTTCGGCATAATTAATTGAAAGCTGTATCTGTCAAACCACTGAAAATACACTGTGTAGCAGGCCGGGGAAAATATCCTTTCTCATTATGGTATAAAAGTAAATAGCACATGATATGGGGCAGGAGAGTATTTCACTCACCATGAATAACAGACCCCCATTCAGGGTTGAACTGGCCCACAGGAGTAAAGTGGAAAACCCCAATGGGACCCACTGGCTGAGAGCAATTAGGGAGCTGAATGTGTATTCTGAATGACATGTTTGTATGGAGTGAGAAGGATGTTGGAACCCAGTGGAATTGTTGTTAACTAATGGGAAGATTGTGGGCACTGAGTGGGATGTGGGAGCCACGTAACTCCTCAGACCTCAGTTACATAGACTCCAAGTGTACAAACCAATGAGCACACAATTGTGTGAATTAGCAGCTCCACCATTTTGTGAGTGAGAGCAATTTCACTCTGTGAGAGTGCTGAACCTGCAGTTAACCACAGGGTGTGATGGCATACCATATATGTATTGTGCAAGGAACATGTCCATTAAGGTAATGATCAGAATTTCATTGTTTTTTTTTTTTTGTTTGAGTGGCACAAATTCAGTAGGTTTTGTGAAATTTCAGATGTCTAAGAAGCCTTATTGGGACATGTGAAACCGTAAGGTTTTTTTTTTGTCTATGGAATTTAATTTTTTTTTTTATATATATATATATATATATATATATATATATATATATATATATAATTTATTAACCATCAGGGTTTTTAGGATTTTGAGGAGCAAACCGGGCCACCTGCAGGGCAGAAGGACAACAAATAGGTACACTAGCACGGGTGGAGGAGCGGACAGCGCACAGCTGGTGTTTTAGGGGTGCCGAGGGAGAGACTTGTGCGGGGGCAAGCTGCAGGTGTGTGGGGCAGTGGCAGAAGCAGGGTTACGGAGCAGTGGCTGCAACATGGCTGTGCACAGAAGCATCAGCGAGCAACAGAGAGACTTACTGGTGCTGGGCATGCACCTGAGAAAATCAAATCAATAAGACACAGATGAATGGACGTATCGGTGAGCTCCACCCATGCATGTTAAAAAATGAATGTGTAATATAAAAAAAAAAAATTACGTGCCACCACAGCACAACCAGCACTGGGCTAAATACAGGGGACAAACGACGTAGGGGTCCCCAGTATTAAGCACAACCAACACCAGGGTAATCAGAGCCAGTCCTGGTTTCCAAAACATAGTGGGCAAACGAAAGGGTCCCCTAAAAAAAAATATAATTCTCCAAGAGGGGGTATAGTGTTTAAGGGGCTACACCTCAAAAGCTTTTGGGGGTACCGAGCTAAAATTTGGTATGGGCGGGTAACCTACAGTTCCAACTGTCAGTTTTTTTCTGACACACTCAATTAGGACCACTTTTCTACTGTTCTCTATGGGGGATTTTTGGGAAGGCATAAGTCAGGGTACAGGGCGAATTTAGACTTTGGGTTTGTTTTATTAGGTAGCTATTGTTCCAGGGTAGGTGCTTTTGGGGTTCAGGTAAATTAGAAAGTTTCAGTTTTTAAACTTATTACCTCAGGAATGCGCCATTATACAGACAGGAAGTTTCCACTTGCTGCACAGCCTCAGTTGGTGCCTTAAGCAGTTGTACTCACAGTGGCTTCACTTGGGTGCACAAAATTGGCAGACCAGTTTGAGCAGTAGCAGTGGTGGGACTTTGGGGGGCGGGGGGGTGTAGCGGGCTTTGGTGACAGACTGACAGATCCAGGCTCGGATCAGGGATATCCGTGATACCTGCATCTGTGTGTGATAAAAATAAACACAGATGCATGGATGCATCAGTGAGATCCGTCTGTGCTGCTGTGTTTAAAAAAAATGAGTGTTAACATTTTTTATTTTTTTTTAAGACTCGTGACCCCTGCCCCCCCAAAGAACAACCAGCACCGGGCTTTGCAGATCCAGTACTGGTTGTGCTAAATACAGGGGACAATCGACATAGGGGTCCCCCGTATTAAGCACAACCAGCACTGGGCTATTCAGAACCAGTCCTGGTTGCCAAAATACAGGGGACAAATTATTAGGGTTCCCCCGTATTCAGTGTAACCAGCACTGGGCTCTGAGCCGGTCCTGGAAATACAGGGGGGAAAAAAAGGAGGTAACACCAAAATGTCGGCTCCTCAGTGACAGGAGCACGGGTGCTGCAGTGTGACATTTTCCCGTCACAGAGGAGGAGCTGGCAGTGCAGGCACAGTGTTCGGAGACAGCCCAACATGTCTGTGGATGCAGAGCACGCCCCTGGATACAGAGTGCGCCCCTGGAGTGATGCTATCGGGAGCTCCGCCCCCTTTCCGGCACGCCGGGGAGATTTCGAGTGTGCACCAGTGATGTCTCTGGTTTCATCCCAAACTGTGCAGGGGTGTCCAAATGCATAACCGGACAAACAAACAGACTAATACATTCTATAATATGCGCTTGTGCACAAAGAGTTATATAACAAGTCTGATGAATAAAATGTTTTGTCTGGGGAAAAAAAGTTTTTTAAAATTGCTTTTCAAAACACAAAATAACAAAAGTATTATCTGAAAAATACGTAAAAATTCAGGCTATTCATAAGTTGCCATGGCATTTACAGTTTCTATTGGCACTGAACTAGTGTGGCTGCTTTCTGGTGTTCTCAATGCCATTGAACAATGTGCATCAAACATACCGTTTTAGAGCTGCCAATGACGTCTACTTTGGAGAGTCTGCTAATATGCTATTAAATGGATAAAACGAGATCATCTTTGTCATTGATGGGCAGCCTTGTTACATTTCATGGATGCATTTGCGTCAATCTAGCTTTCAAAAATGGTTTCACAGTACCCTGAAACTCCATAGTCAGTCAGCTTAAACAATACATTCAATAAAGGAAAGACGCCTAACATATCAGCAGGCATTTTATTGTAAGAAAAACAAAAGGCACAAGCTATAACAAACAAATCTAACAAATGAATGTGACGCCTAGTGACCAGAATTTTCACCAGCTTTTGAGAGTTGATTGTAAGGTTGGACCAGACGCATTGCGATTCTGCTTAGAGCTTTCCATCTGTCAGTCAGTTGCGTTTAATGAACAATGTAGGATTTGCGCAGCTAAACAGCTCTAATGGGAAAAAAAGACAGACTACATGTATTGCCTCCTTTGACTTCCAAAATGTTGCTGCTTGGGTTGTGTGGAGAAGTCACATGATGTAGAAGTTGAGTATTAAGGCAAAGAATAGGATGAAGTCACTATTCTAAACTCCACCAAGGTAAGTGTAAGGAAGTGCCACTCTGCCTCAGATCCCCGCCCTCTACTGTACTGTGAGAAGGTGGGGCCAACAACCACAGCTAATCACCACAATGGCTGTGGAACTTGGGTCAACTACAGTCTGCCATGTCGCCTGTGTGGCAGCAGCATTTCAGCTCTCATGATGGGAGACCTTTATTTCTTCAGGTGATTCTCGTAGCAGCCGGACCACCTCATTGCCTCTGTGGTTCCATTCAGCATTTGGTTTCATGAAATGCACATGGCAAGAGTTACAAATACAAAGAGAAGAGCAGCTTGTGGGGAAGAAAAAAAGCTTTTGGATCTCAGACCTGAAAGTGGATGTCTGGGATTTGTTTTTCTGCATGTATCCCACAACTCCTTTATTAGCTAATAACTCAACCTAACAAATCCACTGCCTTATCTATGTGTAGCACAACTAGCACACTGATATAATACAGGTGCTGAGGTAGGAATTCCATGCAACAGACTGACATGAACATTTGTAACATTGTAATATGTTTACAATCATTTTCACAAATGATTCAAAGTACATGTAAAAATCAAGACTTTGTTTTTTTATGTTGCGGTAATTAATTAAGGTGCATACACAACGATTTTTTAACGATTTGTCGTTATCGTTCAAAAAATCGTTCAGTTTCTGAGTTATAACGATGAACAAAAATCGTTCAAGAGTGCTCCTGTTTGTAGTTCATTTCAGACTGTCCAACATGACGATTTTCATTAAGGGAAGGAACATTTTTCGCTCATCGTTTTAAAAATCGTTTATTACACTTCAAAAAATCGTTCACTTTTTCAAGGGAAAATCTGACAGATAATCTGACAGAAAATCGTTGGTTACAAAATCGTTACGTGTGTATGCACCTTTAGTGTTGCAATTCAATTGTTTTGGCCACCCATTCATTTTTGCACTCTTCGCGGGTAATAAGACTGGGTTTAGCCATGCAAAACGGCTAAATCCGTCTAAAGTCCAGGTTAGGGTGCCCAAACGGGAGTTCGAACATTTCTGCTATGCAGGGATAGCACCAAATTTTGTTGTTCCTTTTAAATGTCCCAATTTTTTTCCATATTGATTAGTTCTACATTAAAACTTCTTTCTATTCTCACTTTTGCTGGATGCAATTATGACCCATTCTTATTTTCTAAGCTTAACACATTGTTTATTGAAGAGAAACAATAAAAATGTGTACTAGTGTTTCAATGAGACAATGTCACTTGCATCCTCTGTGCATAAACTGGCTCAGTTGCCATTTAGAAAAGTAAGCAGCTATGCTGTGTGATGTTGAGCTCTGTCAGTTGCACAGTTGCTCTTGCATTTAGCTGCTATACCCTGCAGTAAGTTGTGCATGCCATCCTTTACACAATAATCAAATAATTGCTTTGCTAAACCCCCATCAAAGCCACATGGTTTTGAAATGCTTCACTGGCTATAAATCTGTAGGATAAGTATTATTGCACATCAGCAAGCTTCACAGTAGAGAGGAGAGTTCGGTTAATGTTTAACTGGTAGGAGTTCCCTGGATAAATATAGGTGAAAGCTAATGGCAGGATTATAGATATTATTCATGGATTTTGAGACCTGTTTAATTGTTAAATATTTACTTAATAGCAGTAGCATGGGTTCATTGAGCAAATGCATACCCTTGTTTGTTCACGTTATAAACAAGCTATCTGTATCACAGTGTGAACTGGATTATGTTTGTAGATAATGAATGCTGAAAGCACTTAGGATTCTCTGATCATTAAATAATACATATTAAACTTTACATTCTGCAGGGAACTGCCAATATACAATGATGGAAGGACATCCCATGTAGATATGTATATATTATATAATATATTGTAATAGAAGCACTGGTAAAGTGGTCAATGGCAGGTACGTTTGTCCTAGGTTTTTGGCCTATGTGTTCTAAAAAAAAAACCCAGGGGATGTCTGTTTTGTAAACAGACCAGAGTGCCGGTTTTTGGAAAAGTTGGTTTGGGTCCTGGGGGTGTGGATGTGAAGAGAGGGAGGGCTGCATCCACAGGCCACTCCAGGTTTTGGGCCTTTCAGCCTGGTAGCAGGCTCATTAGGGCTTCCACCTGGAACTGGCTGATTTAAGGTGAGTTTGTTTGTGGCTGAGTGTCTCATCCCTGGGGAGATGGCAGTGTAGCCTGTTCGGAGACACTTGGTTAAAACCCTGTAAGTACTGTGCACGTGTTTTGTTGATGGTGAGGGCAATAGGCCCTACCATTGTTATAGCAAGGTAATCTGCTGTGTAGTTAGTGCCCAGATGGGCTAGAAATTATGTTTATGCTTTTGCTTATATTTTTGTGTGTGGCACAATAAAGACTGGCGTCGACCAGTTTGTGCGAGATTCCCAGACTTGTCTCCTGTTTCTACGGCTGCTGTGTGTAAAGAGGGAGTCCATCTACCCCTGGAGAGGGGGACCTCTATCCCAACTGTGTCACAATAAATATATATATATATATATATATATCTCCCTGAATGCGGCACTCCATGCATGAAGAAAACACACTGCAGCCGTGTCTGGTTTCAACGCCTACACCATTGGCATTTTCATCAGGACAATGGTGTGGGCATTGAAACCAGACATGGCTGCAGTGTGTTTCTTCATGCATGGAGTGCCGCATTCAGGGGGATATCTGTGACATGTTCATGCAGGCAACCAGCCGGACTATTTTATAATATATATATTAATTAATAATAAAAAAATGTCCTGACTGACTCATAAATGCCCAGTCCACACCCCTGGCCCAAAAAATTAAAATTAGGGAATATATGCCTTCCATGATGTAGGTGTCCACTAAGAAGTGATATTTCAAAATGCGACTCCTAAGGGGGTGAGTATGAACTGTGCTACAGCTACAATGAGACAAATACCAACTGTCATCCCAAGTGCTGCCAAACATCCCTGGCAGTTGGTGTGACTCCCCTATTTGAATAGTGAGGGAAGGAAATGTGTCACCACACAGGTATGGGAGAAAAATGTTTTACTATACAGGTGAGGGAGGGGAATGTCAAGTGTATTGCTATGGGCTGAGGGAAGGGAGGGAATCTGTTACAATGGTGAGGGAGGGGAATGTGTTACAAGGGTGAGCGGGAGTAATGTTACTACAGAGCTGAGGGAGTGGAGTAAGTTACTACAGGTGTCAGTGGGGATAATGTGTTACTACAGGTGTGAGGGAGGGATTATGTTTATGCACAGGTGAGGAAGGGAAATGTCTAATGTGTTACAACACAGATGAGGGAGGGAAATGTGTAACTACAGAGGTGAGCGAGGATAATGTGTTAGTACACAGGTGAGGGAAGGTATACTATAGCAGTGAGCGACTGGATGCATTACTATTGAGGTGAATGATTAATATGTTACTGGATTGGTGAGATGGAAAATTATTCAGTAAATATCTAAGGTCTATCCGGGTGAACTGGGTACATCAGCTAGTCTGTGTGTGTATGTATGTATACAGCACTGGTATAAAAAGTGCACATTTAAAATAGAGCATGCAGCTAATATTACATAAACTGAGTATTCATCCACTACCCCAAGTGATACAGTGTACAAAAAAGATATGCAATTTACCAGCGCTAGGACGAAAGACCCAGCATTAATTTGACTCCTGTGTACAATTGCTGGCAACGCTAGTCTTTCCAGGTGGAGGGTACAGAATCCGGAACTGGATTCCTGCCACCATCTCCTATTACTAACTGTGGGACTGTGAGATGATGACTGATGTGTTCCTGCTTTGCCACTAAGGAGTGTTTTATGCTGATATAAACGTCATTTTATTGTAAGTGCACTGTGTGATTTAAAACCTTATTTTTACTTAAGGTCTCTGCACTATTGCCTGTTTCTGTATCCTCCCTACTATTGTATTCCCCTCACATGTGCCAAGCAACATCTCTTATTTAAGAGATTTATCAGAAGAATCCTCTACATTTATGGGACGATTATCTTATAGAACCCCCTGTTTCTGTGATTATTAAAGAGGACAGCTACACACAGGATTCACTGTGATTTTGGAACATTTATTTGGGTGACTCAATCCATTTTATCATTTTGTTCACTGGGTTTCAGTAATCACCAATGTATGTTTTATTCACAAGGTGGCGTGTTTATTGTACATTTTTAAATAGGATAGCGCTGGTAAATTGCATATCTTTTATATATACAGTACTGTGCAAGTTTTAGGCAGGTGTGGAAATGCTGCAAAGTAAGAATGCTTTCAAAAATAGAAGTGTTAATCATTTATTTTTATAATTTAAAAATGCAAAGTGAATGAACAGAAGAGAAATCTAAATCAAACAAATATTTGGTGGGACCACCCTTTGCCTTCAAAAAAGCATCAATTCTTCTAGGTACACTTGCACACAGTTTTTGAAGGAACTCTGCAGGAAGGTTGTTCCAAACATCTTGGAGAACTAACACAGATCCTATGTGGATATAGGCTTGCTCAAATCCTTCTGTCTCCATGTAATCCCAGACAGACTCGATGATTATGAGATCAGGGCTCTGTGGGGGCCATATAATCAGTTCCAGGACTCCTTGTTCTTCTTCATGCTGAAGATAGTTCTTAATGACTGGTATGGTTCTGTGCGTCTACATTGTCTAGATAGACAGTGTTTAGGTAGACAATGGAAGATAGACAGGCAATAGATAGACAGAGATTGAAGGTCGACACACTAAAGGTCGTCTGGTAACAAGGTCGACAGGTAATAAGGTCAACAGGCAGTAGGTCGACAGGGACTGAAGGTCGACATTAGCATGGCGACAATGAGTGTGGACCATTTACATGTCGACTGAGTGTCGACCTAATGACCTTGTCTACCTTCAGGCCCTGTCAACCTTGTTAACAGTCGACCTTTAGTGTATCGACCTTCAGACCCCGTCGACCTATTGCCTGTCGACCTTTAGTGTGTCGACCATCAGTGCCTGTCTATCTAGACAATGTAGACCTAAAGACCGTATACCCTTAATGACATTGGCCGTATGTTTGGGGTCGTTGTCTAGCTGCACAATAAATTTGGAGCCATTCAGGCGCCTCCGTGGTATTGCATGATGGATAAGTACCTGCCTGTTTTTCTCAGCATTGAGGACACCATTAATCCTGACCAAATCCCCCAACTCCATTTCCTGAAATGCAGCCCCAAACTTGTATAGAACCTCCACCATGCTTCACTGTTGCCTACAGACACATTATTGTACCGCTCTCCAGCCCTTCAGCTAACAAACTGCCTTGAAACAGCTAAATATTTAAACTTTTGACTCCTCAGTCCAGAGCACCTGTTGCCATTTTTCTGCACCCCAGTTCCTATGTTGTCTTGCATAGTTGAGTAGCTTGGCCTTGTTTCCACGGCGAAGGTATGGCTTTTTGGCCGCAATTCTTCCATGAACACCACTTCTAGCCAGACTTCTCCGAACAGTAGACTGGGTCCCACTGGTTTCTGCCAGTACTAAGCTGATGACCCTACTGGACATCTTCCGATTTTGAAGGGAAGTAAGCATCATGTGTCTTTCATCTTGGCCGACCACTGCGTCTATGGTCATCAGTGTTACCCATTTCTTTGTCTGCTTTGTAAACTTTGCCAGGGAGAGACCTTGTTGATGCAGTATAACTTTTTTTATAGGAAAGAAAGAACTCCTTTTTTTTTTTTTTTCCTTTGGGGGGGGGGGGGGGGGGGGGCGGCACAGACTTAATTACATCTGTTAAACTGTTTTTATTATGTTTAATTTTAAAAACCGTATGTACATTTTTGAAATTTAACGTCTCACAAGAGGGAAATATCATCATTGTTCTTATTAGTCATTTACATTTTTATACTTTTAAAAACTGCCTCTTAAAGTAGAATGTCAGTGGCATAAATCTTAATTCAAATGACTTCCACACATGCTGTAAAACAGGAATCCAGCCATCTGTCATCCTAACCCTCTGTCCCATGCTCACTTTCTACCCCATCCGTGTCACCCCTGTCTGTTTGCCCATCCCCTCTAGAATGTAAGCTCTCACGAGCAGAGCCCTCTTTCCTCTTGTGCTTATCCTTTCTTTACTTATATTATCTGCTCTGTACTCAAAAGCACCTAACCCGTGACTTTTGCCATCCTGCTTCTGTTGCAGCAGTGTTTATATACCATGTACTTGTATTGCATTGTCTTAAACTGTATGACACTGTTTTCTTGTTCTGCTCAACTGTCTATGTACTATGTTTGTGCACTATGTTTATGTACTATGTAAGGCGCTGCGGAACCCTTGTGGCGCCATATAAACAAAGGATAATAATAATAATAATACTTATTCACTTCTGGAGGTATCAGCGTGATCATAATCTTTTTTTACAATAGAAATACTTGTAAATAATGATCAATACCTACACATTTTATGTGCTTATCATATTGTCCGTTTGTATCTTATTCATGAGACAGACATGTATTGAAGCTCAATTATACAAAGGATCATGCTCATCCAGAAGAGTGAGATTCTGCTTTTTATCATCTGCTGAAAATCATCTGATGACAAATGAGTGTTGCCCCTCCTCAGTGGCAGTTATAATAGTGGAAAAAATATAGTGAGTAGCAGATATTGAGAAAAGAGAGAGCTGATAGTCATGCATCTGCTTTTATGTCTCTTGCTTCTAATGTTTGTGCAGAGGAGATATGATGAGAGTACATTGGAGGACTTCACAGGTCCCAGGGAAGACCCCTCATTTTAAAATATTAGGGTCCTACCTGACTATTTCCAAGTCCCATAATTTATGCTTTAGAGCTCCCCACATGCCACTACACATACCCCTAGAATGCCCTTCTATTGCCCCCACATAGCATCAGAACTCCCCACATGCCCCTTTAAAAGCTTGTTTAACACCTCCATAATTCTACATGTAATGACTTGTCTGTACACAAAATGCGAGGCATTAGCTACTAAGAGTTATAATCATCAAAGAATATTGCGGTATACTCTCTAAAACAGTTGTTTTCGGGGGACGTCTGCAAATATGAAGAGCCACCCAGATGTACAGTATATACAGGTGACCACAGCAGTTATTGAAGATATTTTCTGCAATCCCCCATTTTCAATCTCAAATGCTGAATTTAATTCTGGGGCTAATGCCATCGTAGCCAATGGATTACACTTCACAACAGGCAGAGGGATCAGGATGACCTAGGAAAGGTTCATGGGCCTGGTGGTGGGAGGGGGTGCAGGGTCCGAGCATGCCTGATTCTGTTACATTGGGGTTTCCACCCTTCGGAGATGGAATGCAGAGGGGCTCCAATTCCCCGCTACTCCTGGCTTGTTGCAAACAGTAAAGGTAGTCTCCCCTCCTTGGCCAGTTGGGATGGTCTGGAGGGTGGTGCCATGTCGGATAATCAATTGGACCCTTTCGGCCTCAGGCGCCCTTCAATGAGACAGCACCCGTTGTTGTCAAGAATGATGCTGAGCCTGTCATTGCGAGGAGAGGTTGGGCAGGAGGAGACGCACTGCAAAATCACCATTAGCCGCAGCGTGCACAGCCAAATTCTGTTGGCAGGAGCAGGTTCCGCTCATTTTTGAAAACCGTATTCATTGGACCAGGCAACCTTCTTCCACTGATCCATGGTCCTGTTAAAATGCTCACTTGCCCATTATAGACACTTTTAACAGTGGAAGGGGCTAGCAAGGGGATTCTGGCGTGCTGCAAGGTTCCATACACTTTGTTGTGACACTTTGTTGTGACACATTATTGTGACACATTACTCCCATTGCCATAATTTTAAATTTTTTGTGAATTGTACTAAAGTAACCCTTCTGTTGATTTGTGTTAACCTCTCGCATTGATGAGCCTCAGACACCCAACACCCGGTTTGCGGTTCGTGGGTCGTCACACCACCTGCATGCAATACATATACAAGCTGCGTCCAAAGACGCAGCATCAGATCATCTGCGATCCCTTCGGCCGGCTGAGTGATCATGGGGTTAAGCAAGCTGGCTGTCACAGATGAGTAAAAAAGGCCAGGAGATTTCCTGGCCTCCCCACTCCTTCCCTCCTTCCCAACGGTGAGGAAACTGCGGCCATCGCTGCTCGCTCCTTGTCCTTAAACTATCAATTACTGACTGCATATGTGGAGATTCCCGATAATAGAGAATCTGTTTGATCCCTGTCACTTCGTCCGCAGCTGATTCACCCCATAAAATCAGTCTGCAGAACAACATTGAAGTTTTGAAGTTGCCAAAAGGATAAATGAAAAGGGGCAGACTAGATGGGCCAGGTGGTTCTTATCTGCTGTCAAATTCTATGTTTCTATGTCTAGCAGGGCTACCATCAGGGGGGGAAATGCCGGCATTCCATTCACGTTACTGGACAGAAGGGGACCCGTCCACAGGGGCACTGTGCGGCTGCGATCAAGCTCCCCTGCTGCTTGTAATCTCTGTATGCTAAA
Organism: Taudactylus pleione; assembly: GCA_031769625.1. Classification (NCBI taxonomy): domain Eukaryota; kingdom Metazoa; phylum Chordata; class Amphibia; order Anura; family Myobatrachidae; genus Taudactylus; species Taudactylus pleione. The sequence goes on from JAUIMM010000410.1 coordinate 1,290,433, forward strand.
CTTTGCCAGGATCAAAGATCGTGGATTGATTATACTGTCTGCACCAGTCTGAATGTATCGAATGCTGAGGTTCTCATGAGCCTGCCAGGCACTCTGACATACGGGGCGGCTGCTGTAAGATGAGATAGTGAGTGAAATGGGTTATCATGCAAACACATGGCTGACTAACTCCGTATTTCATGTATGCAGCTGCCCCTGAACCCGTGTAAATTAAGTGTCCCAGTTTTATGGCCCTGATGAAGTTCAAACCTAGGCAAAAAAAAACGACACCACCATGACAGATTTGTTGGAGCTAGGTACAAAACTGTCTGTGCATAAAGACTGAAGAGATAGATATACAGTGTGTGTGTATGTATATATGTGTATGTATATATGTGTGTATATGTAATATATATATATATAGTGTGTGTGTGTGTATATATATATTTATATATAGTGTTCCCTCTAGCTCCGGCGGGAGGCAGGGCGCCGGAGCTAGAGAGGGCATGCCCGTGCGTGCGCCGAGAAGGGGGCGTGGTCATTGGAAAAAGGGGCGTGTCTATAAGACGCGTCCCCTTTTCGTCACTCTTGGGGGCGTGCCCGGCACTTACGGACACGCCGTGCAGCCCCCAAGCCCTGCAGACAGGGAGAATAGATGGCAGGCGCATGCGCCCGGCGTCTATTCTCCGGCGGTGACAGGGTCACCGCATGTTTCTCCACCTGCGGGACACTGCGTCCCGTGGGTGAGAACGGCTCCCGCAGGCTGTGAGGGCAGGGCGCTTTTTGCCCTCCTCCTGGAGGGCAGGGTGCTTTTTGCCGCGCCCCGCTAAAACAGCCTAGCGGGAACGCTATATATATAATATATATATATATATATATATATATATAGTAGAAATGAAAGAATCCAGCGCCAAAAGATAATAAACACCCTTACTTAATTCAATAAAGAAAATTTCTTTTCTTTAAAAGACTTCAGAGTCAGACAAACATGTTTAAAACGTATTTGTTACAAATATATACCTTTTTAAATACAAAAAGCGTGTGTATATAGCACTCCCCTATAGTGTGGGTGACAGCTCAAACAGAATGAATACAACAGTGGTGATCTGTTGTTAATAAAAATTGGATCTGTTTAAAAGCGCCTATGTGCTAAACAAAGTGCTGTGCATAAATAAATAAATAATGATAATAAGCTGATTCAGGTAGGTTAGGTATTTATGTGGTATTTAAACCAGAAAGTGCATAGTGCAAATATGAAAAGATTCTTGATAATTAATATAAACCAATATTAGCCCCTAATAAAGTGCAAATAGTGTAAGAATTAAAACTGTACTGACTAAAAAAAATTATACATAAAAAAAATAGTTTATTTTAAAGCAAATTAAAAAGACAGGATGAATAAATAATGGTGTACAACTAAAAATCACGTACTGTGTACAATAATTTCATGTCTTTTACAGACCCATACATTAGAGCTTTTCAAATAAATAAACACTATAATAAAATACATCACAATTAGTGTATTAAAAAAGGCTTCTGCGGCTTATCTGATATAATGGTAGTAAGTTCATGAAAGGTAAGAGGAGCATCCAATGTGTTTCATCTTCCAATCAGACTTCTTTTTATTCCTTGAAGTCTGATTGGCAGATGAAACGCATTGGGCGTTGTCAGGCTGGAGGGCAAAGTTCCCTACTCCTGTATAAAAGTTCAGGCGGGAACAGTCACCTGTACTGATTAGAGAGCCTGCAAGTGGGGCCAGTATCTGTAGAGCTGTATAAAACATATATTCTGTACCTCTAAGAAGAAGATAATTAATGTATAAATTATTTAACGTTTAAATCATTATAAGGTCAGGATTGAAAATATTTTATTATTGCGAAAGCCCCCAGCCAGCTTCCTCTTGATGCCACCTGGCTGGAATTTTTTTTTATATACATATATTTATATATTATGAAATATATATTTGGATTTATATATATATATATATATATATATATAATATGTGTGTTGCATTCCCTTTTAGAATGCAAGCTCTTACGAGCAGGACCCTCTACCCTCTTGTGCTTCTCCCTACTTTAGTTTCATCTACTTCTTACTCACCGCCAGGGCACCTACCACTTGGTTGTTTATGCTTTGTTGCTTACCTGGGTGTTATGGTCGCTAATGTAGCAACATATATTATCCTGGTCCTGTATTGCATTGTTCTGTAAGTCGCTTGCTTGTCTACAACTCATTTATGTACTCTGTAAGGCGCTGCGGAACATTTGTGGCGCCATATAAATAATAATATATATGTGGGTATATATATATGTGGGTATGTGTGTGTATGTATGTATGTATGTATGTGTGTGTGTATATATATATATATATATATATATATATATATATATATATATTATACCACAATTACTGTAGGGGCAATTCAATTAGACTCTAGAGAGAAAATCAATAATGTCTTTATATTCCTTATATTGTATAATACAATCCCTTCGAGCCTTAAAGGTTCCAATTCTTTTTCTTTTGAAGATTGAAATCACCTGTATTCATGCTTGTTTTTCAGAACTGGTCAATAAGTTTGTATAATGGAGCTTGTTCAATGTCCTCCTTGAGGTTCTATAAAGATATCCTCATACCAGAAAACACCCAAGATAGGCCACAAAGGCCAAAATTAATAATGCATAATTATTAAAATTCCACAATTTCAGATGGACACAAGAGCTTACACACATCTGATATGTCAACATCTTCTACATAGATAAGATTGATTCCTCTGCTCCTTCCAAATGAGGGAAGTGCTTTATGTGTAGTGTCCACCTTTCACATAAATCCTATGCGTTTCATCCTTTATCAGGACTTCTTCAGGGGTAGATCTCAGAATAAATGTGAAAACATATGGTCATAGCATGGCAGTATTCTAGACAATTCTCAAAATCAATTGATATACGACCTCACAGCTGATGCCTATATTGTGATATGTTTGATCTCTTAATCGTCGAAAAGACTATATAAAACTTTTATGTCCTTATACCTCTCTGTCCCACTGCTATATATATATATATATATATATATATATATATATATATATATATATATATATATATTGAGTCTCCCATATCCAAAGTGCTTGGGACCAGGGGTATTTTGGATAACTGAATATACCGTATTTCGGAATAATTGCATATCATAATGAAATATCATCTGTCATGCCAAAATTATTCCATATTTCGGAATAATTGGATATGGGAGACTCAACGTGTGTGTGTGTATATGTATGTATGTATATATATGTGTGTGTATGTGTGCATATATATACTCTCTCATATATATATATATATATATATATATATATATATATATATATAGATAGATAATCTCTCTCTCTCTCTGTGTGTGTGTGTGTGTGTGTGTGTGTGTGTGTGTGTATGTATATCTCTATATCTGCAGTTTTCCAAAAAGGGTGTGTGACCGTGCAGCATACCTGTTTTAATAACTCTGGGGGGGTGGGGTGCCCAGCACTCCCAGAGTTGCTGGACTCCCCCAAGGCTTTCACTGCACTGTGAACATTGGCACGGCATCTTTTGGACTTGCTCCCACCATAGTGTCACACAAACTCCCACCCCCCACGGGACACTGCGGAACAGTCCCAGAAAAGCGGGCTGGTCGGGAGGTACATGTTATAATAAATATATATATATATATAATGTGTTAATTATAAGTTTTGAGTTATACATATATTTGGAAAATTGAGGCTATACAACAAAAACTCATATACCTATGGTCAAAATGTATTTTCTGTGGGATGTTGGCTTTATTCCAATGTAGAAAGGCCTCCGCATAAACTTGCTTCAGTGTTTACCTTATAAGGGCGGAGGGCACATACTAACTCAGTGTAAAACAAAGAAGGGAACTCTGTTGGCAGAAGACCAGCCTTTCATACAGGTCTTGCTCATTAACACTATTGTTAACCCATTGTGCCAATTCCCACAAATATACATTGCAACTGTATGTAAAAGGACAGCATCCTTAAAATATTACCTCATGTTATTGATCAGGGTAACTTTAACCGTATATGAAAATATATAAAATTATTCTGTGGATTCATGGCTATATGTAAATGTTGATACTACAAAGAGAATTATCAGACACTATTTTGTAACAATCAATACACACACGCACACACACCTCCATAAAATAAAAGTGGTTTGTCAGAACAGTGACACAATTAATATAATTTGTCCCCACATAATTTTTGACAATGAAATTATTAACTATTTATATTTCTAAAGATAGAATTTGTTACACAATATCTAGAACAGTCCACAAAAATAGATCACTCAATTCCCACATTCCTTTAAATTCTTGTATGAACAGGGAGAAATTAAAGAGTGCATGTATATATGTATGTGTATCTATGTATATGTAGAAATAAGGTAAGGACTCGCATCAGGCAGGTATTCGGTAAAGCAGTGTTCTTGATGGCAGCAGACACTGCACTTTAACATACCCAGGCTTAGGCCTGGACACACAGGCACATAGAATAGGTGAAAGTAGACGTTCCAACATTCCCAGTGCTTAATGGTTATTCTGCTGCAATGGCCTGCAGCCATATTCTGCCATGCTCTTCCAGTATAGGGAAATTAATTAGTCCCTGGCATTACAGATCTTTGGCCTACTAACTGGCAGCTTGTCGGCGTCAGTACACACAGTACTGGGTGTATGAACAGAATGCACAGGCTTCACTCTAGCCTCCCTTGGAGGAAGGTGGGCAATTCAGGTGAAAGACCACCCCTCTCACCGCACAATATAAATATATACATAAATATAATATATTATAGTGTGTGTATCAAGAAGTAGCCGGGTGGGGGTTTACGCAATAATGAAATGTTGAAATCTTGAACTTATATTTATTTAAACTTCAGATTAACATTTCTCCTTCTTAGAGGCCCAGTTGTCTGCAATTTTTTCATATTCAAAGTCTGTAGGATCTGGTCCCTCTAGTGAAATCAGCATCCGATCATTTTAATGTGCTCTGATTCATGCGATTCCATTAACCGTTTTAATTATGGGTAACAGCTAGCTGAACAGATATAATTTTTTTTTTTGAACAGTGCCCAGATACTGCCCAATTGCTTTTTGGACACACACAGCCATACTCACCTACTGGCTGGACCCAGATGACAGCGATCCCCAGATACTGCCCAATTGCTTTTTGGACACACACACCCATACGCACCTACTGGCTGGACCCAGATGACAGCGATCCCCAGATACTGCCCAATTGCTTATTGGACACACACATTTTTAAACTGCGTCCAGATACTGCCCATTTGCTATTTGGACACATGCTGACAACACAGAAGGCCCAGTAAGAACAACGCGCGTCCACTGAATCGCAGAGTGGACGCAGGCAGTCTACACTCTTCACTGTTTTTAATGGCGACTTCCCACCGACAACCATTCCGCTCCCTTCCTTTTATTCCTTTCCCTTCTCTGCCCTACAGTCTGTCCCTGCCTGGCACCATGACGTGACCAGTGACATGGCAAAAAGTTGCTCTACGCTGGCAGTTCTGTATGAAACATTAGTGCAGCACAACTTTCGGACACGTGAAAGTGTTGGTTGGCAGGGACATTTTGCTGGATACTCAGACAAAAAAAAAATGAAAAAATGTGTGTGTGTCTAATTTAAGCAGTTTAATGTACTCAGAAAATAAAATTATAGAACACATTAGCAATGGAGATAAAAAAAAAAAAAAAGTCATAAAATAAATCTCGTTAAAGCAAATTATTCTAACATTTTGGCTCTTCAAAGTAGCCATCTTTTGCAGATATAATCACCGTATACTCTTGTGGCATTCTTTTTACAACAGAAATCAAATTTTGTTCTGAAAGGTCTTCCCAACATTGGGCCTGATTCAGAGATGGATGCAATTCCAATGTTTACGCAGTTTGAGCGACTTATCTGTAATCTGCACATAAGTCTGAGTTGCATCGTGCATGTGACATGTTTAATTTTTGATATCGCATGCAGGGAGGATTTATTTCCAAAGTGATTGACAGCCAGAGACTGTTGGTGGGTGGCAACACTGAGGTGGTAACAAGTGCAGAGGTATCTGACATTCCTTACGCAATTAAAATGGCTTCAGTGTCTGTTTCTGCAGCCATTTTGGTTGCTTACAAGAACGATTATTTATCAACCTCTCTGTGACCGATGCTGTGCATTTATATGTAGTCACATGGATTTGTAATGCTGCTGGTGGGTGTCTCAATACAAATCCTGGTGGTTGCGACATTTGCATATTTTCGCACAACCTCTGCTTTCAAATAAGCAGCTTCGGTGGCATTAGCTTACATCTCTGAATCTGGCTCACTGTTGCTATAGTTCCCACAAATATGTTGTGCTTGTAGGTTTCACCCTTTTGTACTGTTCATCCCAAACCAGGTCGATGGGGCTTAAGTATTGGGACTGTGCTGGCCATTCCACAATTGGAAGCCTACCATCTTGTTCTTTTCCTCAAAGGTAGTTATGACTAGAGAGAAACATTTCATATTCAGAGAAATCTGACAGAACTGAACTTGAAGTTTCTGAGTGGAACTAAGGGCCTGATTCAGCACGGATCACAAGTCTGCAATTGCACGCACCCACTCGCTGCGAAAATATGCTAATGAATGCAATCGCAGTGTGATCGCAGCACTATACCAAGATGCCCACCACTGTATAAAGCCGCCCACTTCCTATTACATACACCCACAAGTCTGCGAAAGCATTGGTAACATTGGACCCAAGCGCACAGTTGTGGTTGAGCTGACCCTGACTCACAAATTACTAAACTTCCTGTCGCCATCTAGACCTTTGGCTGCATATGCCATCGCAGGGGCTTAATTATGCATGCCCCTGTAACGGCGTTCAGACACACAGGCACGCCTGCTTTCTTTTGACCTCCCCCCTCTCCACCCCCAAACTGTGCTTCCTGACATTTATTACTTTGTGCCGCTGTGTGTCTGCTGCATTCGCATACCCGATCGCAGTGGCCGACTTGAACACATGCACTGCAGTACACGCACAGAACACAAACATTGACTGGTTGCGTGCTTCCGCAGCCTTGCGATCCAGCCTGAATCAGGCCCTAATTCCCGACTCTGGTCCTCCTGCCAAATTCCATTCTCAAAACGTGGCAAAACATCTCACATATTTTGAATTGTATTCCAGTCCCGCTCAGATTTCAGGTGCCATTTCACACAGGACAGTGCATGCAGAGGATTGCGGGCTGTAGCTGTGGTGCAATAGTTGCCATTAGAGAGAGCTGTAGGTGGTTGAAGGGGATGTAGTTAGCCTGACTTGGGACTAAAGATAGGCTGTCGAAATACAGATGCCTATCAGCCCCACTCCAAAATCCTGACAAGCCGACATCCCGAATAAAGGTAAGTGGGGTTCCTTAGCTGTTAGCCTGGGGGGGGGGGGGAGAGTTAGGTTTAGGAAGCATAGCAGGGTTAGGTTTTTTTTTTGGGGGGGGGGGGGGGGGTTAGGGTTAGGCACCACTGGGGGGCGGTTAGGCACAACAGTGTGGGGTTAGGGTTAGGCACTAAGAGAGGACGGTTAGGTTTAGGCATCAAGGGGGCAGGGTTAGGTTTAGGCACTTGGGGTTAGGGTGGGGAGGGTTATGGAAAGTAGGGGAGAAGGTAAGTATACTTACCAGACCCTTGTCGGGCTCTTCACCATCAGGATGCCGCTGTGGGTCTTCTAACCGCCGGCATCCCGTACGCCGGGAAATCATACAGATTCCGGTTGAAGTGGGTGGAAAAAATAGTACTGTATGCATCTTTAATCTGAGTGTTTGTATTGCAGATAGCTTGCTAATGTCTGACTCTCACAGTCTCATGTGTATGTTTGTCAGATACTAGCAACTGCAATCTGCAATGCAGCTCCTCCTATAAGTTTGTTTGAAGTTGTAGTGAGCTTTTCTTCTGCAGTATATATTATGTATGAGGGTATAGACAGTACTGTGGTTGCAAGCTTAGCTGACCAAAAAAATGCTGTGTTGTGTCCAGGGGAGTAGCGAGAGTGGTTCCAGTGGAGCTCCTGCTCCAGGCACCTGCTCCATCCTGGGTGCCGGAGATCAGCCATCAGACATGGGGTGGATCACCTGCTGTTGAGTGGAGCCTGAAGCACATAAAAGGTCAGTGCCTCCCAGGGCCAGACTGGGACTAAAAATCAGCCCTGGCATTTGAAGCAAACAGGCCCACATGCACCATATTGTGGCATGCTGATGGGGTGTTGCTGGGCCGGTGCAACATGAACCATTTGCACAAACTTATGTATGACGCTCGGGGCTAAATGTAATAAGGTGAGAGTTTACAATATGTGAGAGTTTAGCAGTAGACTGACACTTTTTAAACTCGTCCACTGTCATAGAGTCCGAAAACATGCAAAGTCGCCTGTTTTGAGACTCAAAAAAATCTCATGATTTAAACTCTCATCCAGAAGTTTTCACATTTTATAGATAAAACTCGACCAATGTGAGTTAACTTTTTAAATTTCTTAAACTCTCACCCTATTACATTTGACCCTTATCACTTCCCTTGTTGTGCAAAGCACATGGAGCAGCAGGAAAATGCATAAAACCACAATACTTAACAAAACAAATTGTATATGGTTAATACTGTCACAACAGTACTATGGTACAATAGTCATTCTAAGATGATGAGGATGAACATTTACACCTGTCACATCTTCCAAAGTGGGTTAGCCCCAAACAGCAACCTGGCATAGACAAAAAAAAGAGCAAAAGTTCCAAGTAATTATGTAATGTGGGTCTGTGTGCACACAAGAAAAGTAGCAATGCTGGCTAGATTGATACAAGAAAAACTGATCTCTCTCATCCAATCTTATGGGTAAATTTACTAAAGTGAGTTTTAGAAGTGATGTTGCCCAAGGCAACCAATCAGATTCTAGCTATTATCTTCTAGAAGGTGCTAGTTAAATGTTAAGTAGAATCTGTTGCTTGCTATGGGCAACATCACTTCTAAAACTCACTTCTAAAAACTCTCACTTTAATAAATTTACCCCTTAGAATTTAGTTTTAGAGTAAACCAAACAATTGTCAGTTGTGCACAATGTAAAGCAATCTCTGATTGCAGATTCTGGTGACACAGGGCCAGATTCAGCAAGGATCGTAGTTGCTTATACGCACGCAATCGGTCGATTAATTCGCACTGTGCATGCATCGCAGTGCACAAGCCAGGCGCTGCGCTCAGAACGAATGTGTATGCATCACAGAGCGAAACCAGACGCCGCCTGAGGTCTCATAGCGTGCACAGAAGAAATTCCTGAGTGAAGTCTGACCTGCCTTAACTGTGCGTATGGGTCCGATGTTACAGACCGTTTCACTATGTTGTCAAAGTATACGGATGTGAGTAAGGGGAAGTGGGCGTCTTTATGTAAGGCTGCGATCACAATGTAAACATTTAAATGTCATCGCTGATATTAGCGATGCAGTTGTGTGTGTATAACCAGAGTAGCGATCCATAGTAAATCAGACCCACAGTCTCCCAAATTGAAATGACTTTAGACAATGCTATCAGAAACTGTGTGCAAAGTTGCAAGCGGTGATAAAGAATGCAACAATTGCAGCTGCCATTCAGTAGGCACATGAGGCTTTACTTATCCACCAACTGCTGCTCCCTCTATCCCAACACCCAAAAAATATTACTGTAAAGAAAAGTGTGACTTCTCATAGTCTAAGGAAAATGGATAATGCTATACTAGACCACACCTGGATGCTATTTCTCAATCACCTGCTATCTTCAGATGGTGTTAGCCAATCTCCGGAATGCATTGCTTTCTGGAAGTTGCTAAATTTTACATAATCGCATACAGGGCCTGATTCAGACCCGGATGCTAAGCTGCGAACGCACGCTATGGGCGAAAATCGCACATTTGCGCATGCGGCAATATGCGCATGCACGAGTCACTCATTGCGGTCGGGAATTGAGTACTCATAGGACACAGACTGGACGCAACTTTGCGTGACAGCGACGTTTGTGGGTGGTAACAGGGGAAGGTGTTTGTGAACAGGGGAGTGGATGTGCGAACGCAGGCGTGTCTGGGCGTCTAAACAGCGTTAAAGGGGTGTGCATAATTAGCAAAGAAGGGTCATTGTACACATCACTTGGTTGTATTTCAGCCTGCAGTGATCGCAGTGCTTGCGGTGGGGTAGGGTCTACCTCAAGTGCTACGTGCAGCTCCAATGGCTCACGATGTTAATGATTAATCATACACTTCCTAGAGATGACGTGTGCTAAGAAAGAAAGGTGGACGGCTTTATACTCCGGCGTGCGTTTGCTCTGCAGTTGCTCTTTAAGACATAGAGGGCGTCCTTCCACCAGACAGTGCGATCGCGGCATTTGCATACCCGGCCCCTTTTAGCTGCAGCTTAGCGTCCGGGTCTGAACGAGCTCCACAGTACCTTCTAGAGACCTAAGGGGGGAAGTAGCTGTCAGCGGGAATGGAGGGATTGCAGCAGGTATCAGAGAAATCTGCTGTGGTCCCGCCTTCATATATTTGGGGGAAGTTTAGTATTTGCGGTTAACCCTCGAAAGTTGGTGTTTTCAGGAATTAATCCACAAATATGCAATGATAAATGGGCCCATTATTCTGTGTTTTACTAGCAACTGTTACATGTTGGCGGGTTTCATATTTATAAGCCAAAGAGGAAAAACACTATGGGCTACACTACGCATAATTATCCCAGTGAGGGTTCCCTCTGAACCCTCCCCGTCAATGGCGACTGCACATTTGCAGTCAGCGGGACTGCGCATGTGCAGAAGCCCCAACAGCACTTGAGGCACATTGCAGGGACGACCTCCTTTCAGAGCCCCTGTCCCTGTGGGATCCAAATAATTCATTCCTGCAGTATGATCTCATTTTGCAATGCGATCATGGGCGGTAATGTCATGCCCAGATAACATTGCAGATGCGATCATTCATAAATGGGTCCCTGAGTGATATGAACAGCAGAAAAATTAATGAGAAATACAAGACATCCAGCTGAGTAGACCTGTATACAATACCATCAGACCATCTGCCCTGTCAGGGGAGAGTGATTTAACTACCTTCTGAATGCAGATGCCGATAAAGCAGGCTGATATCTTTGTGAACCCCACTGGGGATCACAGAGGTTTGAAGGGTAATCAAGCTGATCCTGACTTGCAGTAACACTGGGCAGAGGCAGTGGGTGACCCTGGAAAAAGGCAGTGGGTGACTACCATAAATAGGTGACAGGCAGTGGGTGATGCTGGGGATAGGCAATGGGAGATGCTGGAGAGAGGCAGTGGCTGACAGGGAGAGGCAATGGGTGACACCATGGAAAGGCTGTGGGTGACATCAGGAAATGGATGACAGGGAAAGGCAGTGTGTGACAGGGAGAGGCAGTGAGAAGTGAGATGGTGGTGAGAGGGGGAACACTAGGCTGTAAAAGGGGGTACACTGGGCTGAATGAGGAGGGACACTGTGACTGGACTGTCTGGGGGACCTTGCTGAGGGCCACTGGGCTGATTGGGGAGCAGAGGAGGGAGACACTGGGCTGGGCGTGACTGCGATGAGGGGTCAATGAGATAGTGGAGAACACTGGGTTGGATGGGGGGAGCACTTTGTGGAGAGGGGTACTGGGCAGGATGGGAATGGAATGGGCAGTGCGATAGTGGTGGGAGGCAAGAGCACTAGGCTGAATGGAGGATCACTGTGACTGGCTTGGGGGGGTTCTAGATGAGGGACAGTGAGATAGGTGCTGGGGAGGGAAGGGGGGAGACACTGGGCTTGCAGGATTGGAGAAACTAATGGTGAGGAACAATGGGTTGGAGAAGGGGCAAACACTAGGATGGGAGCACTGACCTGCTGCTGTTTCATTTCTGCCTTGTCCCGAACACTTGCTGCAGCACCACGTGCTCACACAACAGCCTCCTGAGCAGCCCTTCAGCTCCAGCTGCTGCTGCTGGGATCTGGAGCTCATCTGGTGTGTCTGTCTCTGTCATTGCCGCTCCCTGGCGATGCGGTGTGGCCTGGACAAGTGGGAGGAGGAGGACTGATGCTGTGCCCAGCACGGGCGTCAGTGTCAGGCAGGCAGCTGTGGTCAGTAAGTGGCTCAGCTGTGCGGATACAAGGTGGAGCCTCTCTACAGCTCCGTGTCACTCTCTCCTATGAGGCAGGCCGCTGGGTGTTAACTTAATGGCAGGTCGCAGCATGAGCAGAGCGGAGCGGGGACAGCACCGTCCTGCCATGCATACCCCGCTTACCGCTTCATGCCTATGCTGCTTGGCCCCTACCCCTGATGTCTTCAGCAGCGACTGCCTGTACAAGCAGGATTAGGTAAAAGCACCAGTATCCGGAGTCCTCATCTTCAACTCAGCGTCCTCATGGGTGCATCCTATGTTCTCTGCAACTGCGTGATGATGTCATGACGCAGGTTTCTGAGACTCTGCCCACCGAGCAGAGTTCCATGGGGAACCTCAGGCCCGGGGTCTGTATAAGGGCCGCGGAATCATTTGGTCTGGCCCTTGGAGCTTATTCTGTTAGCCTCATCTGGCTAACAGGGTGACATATCAGACGGTCACGCCGCTTAGCTTACAGCTCCCCGCAGCATCCTCAGGATGCTTCGGGCATTGCTATAATCACCGGCAATTGTGGCCATGCCCTGTATGACGTCACATGGAGGGGACGTGGCCTGCTCCAGGCCTGCAAATAATGTTATATATATTTCAAAATGGTCCTCGGCAGAAAAAAGGTTCCCCACCTCTGCTGTAGAAGAACAGGAGCATCCCAGTACTAATGCTGGCAAGCATAGTACTTCCAACATCTACTGTACTTTTAAAAAAGGTCAAGGGGGGTAAAGAAAAAAAGGTGTAAGAGAGGCTACTCCAAATCTAAACAATGTTTGACCATCTTCAAAAAAAAAAGTTACTGCTGAAAAACGTATAATTGCCAAAGTGCCATACACCACACGTAGTAGCAAGGAAAGGCTCAGAACATGGCCTTTATGTGTGTCTTGTGGTCCTTCTACTGCTCTTTCATGCACTAAAATGCCTATTGAGAAAGCCAGAGCTAAACACAGTCCAGTATCTTCTGTAACCTTGCATTCAACACCACCTCGCTCGGAGTCTAGATGTGTCTGATCTACAACAGGCAAATCAGTGCACAAAAAGAACACAAAGGGGCATATTCAATTGGGCGCAAGGTGGTAAACCATGCGCCCAATTTTGGATTACCACGGGTATGCGCGCTACCGATTTCCAATAAAAAAAAGTGGTTGCTTGGTTTTCAGCTCTGAAAACCCTGCGCGCGTAAAAAAAAATACCTGCCCTGGGGTCTTCGTGGCTCCCGGTGACCTCCCCTCCATCTTGTCACTTGGGAGGGGGCTACTGGGAGGAGCAAGGACTACTGGGAATTGTAGTTCTCCCAGCTCCCATTACATAGAGCCACACACACACACACAGGTGTCACTCACACACTCATGCGCACACACTCACTCATACACTCTTACAAACACACACACTGACATACTCCCCACTGCTACAGGAGACCAGGTCCTGACGCTGGAGGAAGAAGACGCCGCTTTGAAATGTGAATAATTAAGGACTAATTAAGCCAATTGGAAACTTTCAATTACTTAATTAGTCCTCATGGGGGGTACTGCCGGGCTCCCAGAGCAAGTCCCACAGATTTTTCCAAAAATAAACAATTTTGGGAAAAATCTGACTTGCTCTGGAGGTACAAGGAAAAAACCTCAGTGCTCAAAATCTAAAAAAAACCCACACCTAATGCAAAAAAATCTCGTACATGCAGGAAAAATTTTTCCTTTTTTTTTTCTCATGAATATACATAGGATCTGCGAAAAGTTGCAGACCTATGTATTTTCTCTGCTGCGATCGGGAGAAAAACACCACTTTATCAGGGATTTGGTTTCACCTGCCTGAGTCAGGCGGAAAAAAAAAATCCCTGATAAATGCCGGCTTCGGGGCTAATTGGATAGCCCCGGGCGATTGTAATTAGCCGTGGTAATTTACCGCAGCTAATTGGATACCCCCCTAAGGGGCTGTTAATAAATAAATACCTGCACTTTCTCCTGAGCTCTTTGCTCCCACTTTCTCTCATCTTAAAGAAGAATTGCACCATAGTTTTATTTTGAGGTATTCCCAGGGACCATAATGCTTTATTCTTCGAATAATTCACACAGGCCTGCCAGTGCTGTTTCATAGGTGCCATGATCAGCTCAACACTCCTGTGGTCATAAACTCCTAAATAAGGTGGGCAATCTCCACATTAAATAGTCATAATACTCCTCCAAGTAAGACAACCAGACCTTCAGATCTTTTATCTCTCTTGTCGGTCTTACTAAATGGTGTGGTGGGACTACGCAATATAATGTTGATTTAATACATCTGAGAACGATTTACTCCGTGGGCATAATCCTCCTTGCAATTTCTTAGTGGCCTAACAGGGACTGCGTTTACCTATGTCTGGCTTTTCTTTCTGCTAGCAAGTATAGAGGAGCCCTCTCAGACAATACAAGTTCGTATGTTGCAAGTGCACAATCTTCTGACCCTTGTTAATTTCATTGTATCAGTTTTTCAAGTGTTAATGACATGCCAACATCTCCAGCCATATTTTGGAAAGGTATGTATTTATAATCCCGGCACTGGCATCCTGACGGTAAGTACTAGGGTTAGGGATAGGCACTAAGGGGAGGGTTAGATTTAGGCACTAAGGGGAGGGTTAGGGGAAGGCAATAAGGGGAGGGTTAGGATAAGGCACTAGGGTAGAGGTTAGGTTTAGGCACCGGAGGGGGGAGGGTTAGGATACTGACCAACAGGTGTAGGTATTTCTACCCTATTGGGATGTCGGCGTCTGGATTCTGACCGCCGGGAATCCTGAGTACTGGCATCCTGTACCCAACCCATTGGAAAAGTGTCTCCACAAATGTATTACTCTACAGGACTCTTACAAAGAAATCCTTCACATAATGGCACACAGCATTATTACCTGATTCTGACTTATTAACCCTTTCTGTAAAGGAACTGAATGTTTCAAATAACCGACAAGAAATAACACACCCCATGGGAATACATAGATCTTCAAAGTTCATTCCCTAAAACGTAGAAGCAAGCAAATTAAAACAAGAGGGATATATAGGGATCAACCTAAATGCTTCTATATTTTTTTTTTCTGTCCGTGCTCCTACTCACATCTTCTACCTTTTTGTAAAGCCATGCCAAGAGGTTTATGCTACCCTACATAAATCTGGATCAATTGCATCATTAGCAAACCATCCTTCCAGGTATGTCAGGTGGGTGATAATTCTATACTGAATCCATCTTGCTTCTTTCTGGACAAATCACTAAGGAGTGATGCCCTCAAACCTTGGATCAATAGTTTGACTAAAGGATCTGCAATCCTTCCTAGTGCTGTCTCCTTTGCTAAATATCAATCACTACTCATATGGAAAATTGTTCTATCTCCCTTGGCTATTACTGGACTATTAAATGCTTACAACCCTTCCATGAGTAAATGTGCTTCATCTTTCCAGCTTACCTAATGCTCCATCCTTTCCACCCACCCAGGAGTTGGAAAGCCTTTCCAAGTGAACAATCAGAGGATTTTTGTTTTTACTTCCTGTATGAACTGAGAGATGAACATACAAGTAAAGACTGTAATGTAGAAGGCACCAATTGCAGGATAACTTTGGAGATGGGGGCAGTAGGATTTACACTTTGTAAATTACTACCAATAAGACTTGGTTATTTTAACTTCCTGGCTACATCGCTATATATCCCTTGCAAAAACGTACTGTGCTAACCTGGCTGGCTTATGTAAGGGACCATTTATAAAAATGCTGTATGAAAGAAGTCATGATTTGCACAACACCACAATAACAGTATGGGAAGTATTATTAGCAAATAAAAGCATAAGTGAAAAGAGGAAGGTCATTTAACCTATTCATTTACCGAACTGCATCTTTTACAGTAAAGCAGCAGAATGTGAATTTACAGCATTGTTTTCATTTTGTGGCTCCACAAGATATGATGTGAAGATTTGTACTTAATTACTGATGTAGTGAGAAAATTACTGATATACAGCTTCCCATAAGGTTGTGAAGCACCATGGTGCAGCACGGGTGAAACGCTAGTTAACATTGTTTCCTCACACTGCTGGGTATATGGTTTAGATTCCAACCAAAACCTGCATTTGTGAGGAATTTGTATGTTCTCCCATTGTTTGCTTTGGTTTCCTCCCACAGTCCAAAACCCACTGCTAGGCAGTGGTGTAACTAGGGGGGGGCAGGGGTCATAACTAGTCCGACTAGTGCATATGGAATCGAAAGGAATGTTCCCAGAGTGACGAGCATCGGTGGTGGTGTGTCATGTTGACACGTCATTTTTTTTTCACTGCGCATACTTGGGGAGAGGTCCTCCTGGTTTTTTTACTTGCCCTGGTCTCCAAATACCCTAGTTACACCACTGCTGCTAGGATAATTATCTGCTGATAAAAAGTAGCCCTAGTGTGTGTGTCTTTGGGCTCGATTCAATTCAGCGTGATGCTGAATAGCCCAGGAGGGAGCTCACTTAGCTATTCAATTCACCGCGCTGTGTGGTCCAACTAAAGCATTTCTTCTCGCACCCCCCTGAGGGTACGAGGAGATAACCGACAAAAGTGCCGGCCGCGGGGCTGTTTTCCGGCTTGGCATGGTGCTTGGCATGGTGCTAACAGCCACACGGCCGGCACTGTAATCGGAGAATGGCGGTTCTCATGGCTAAACACCCAGGTTAAGTTGCGAGAACCGGCATTCTCCGACTTAACTGGAAACTGTTGGACCAAACAGCGCGCTGAATTGAATCGAGTCCTTTGTGTGGAGGAAATTGAAGACTGTAAGCACAAATGGTATAGGGACTGATGTGTTAAATATTCTATGTACAGCACTGCATAATATGTTGGTGCTATTTATATAACTGGTAATAAATAAACATCACATTTACTACTCAAGTGTAAATCTGGATTTTAGCACACCCTCTAAAAATTTGATTTTACAATTGCTAAATGTATTAGTCTTTATATCATCGTAATGTGAGCGAAAAGATGCGTTGCTTGCTCAGCTGACCTTCCTCTTTCCACTTGTGCTGTGACTTAGAGCTATTTCCCACAGTTGTATTGTGCTGTTGTGCAAATCATCATTACTAGTTTTATACAGCATGTTTATAAATGGTCTCTAACATAAGCCAGGTTTGTCCAGTGCTGACAGATAGTCTATACAGAAGGCAATTGAAAAAGGAAATACATTGAATTATGTCAAGTATGACCAGATTCAAACAAGGCTACAGAATGTGAAGGAGTGAGATTTATTTCCTATTCCCAGAGTTTTTTTTAAAGGATATTGCATAAAAGTGAAATCCAGGAGTAATTCACATTAAAGAATAAAATATATGGTACATATTTAAATGACAAGCTCAGAGATGTATAATTAGATTTATGGAGTCTATTTAACAAGAGAGCCTCATTCCTGGCAATAAGATTAATTTTCTGTTGTATATCCATACTTGCCAACTCTCCGTGATTGCTACTATTTCAGGGAGTCTCAGTGACCATCTCCCTGATTGCACCTGATCCCATTATGTAGCTGTTATAAACAACAAATTGGATAATCAGTGCCATTTCCTTGCATTGGTTATAAGGTACAGTGATCCCTATGGCTACATGCATTTTCATTTAAGGCTTCTTGTAGCCACTTATATGGAACCCCTTGTAAAACACAATACATGAGCAAACCCTAAAAAGTATCAGTGTGTTCATCAGTATGTAGATCTTACTGCTTTGGGGCTTATGGTGCCTACACACATGACGATTTTTTTACACAATTTGCCCGATTTCGACGAATCATGACGACAAATAGTGTAAAATATGCCCAAATCGTGAGTTTCTACTCACGATGCCGATGCGCGTCCCCGCTCGTCGTACATCGCATCTTCAGATCTGCCGTTCTGTAGGGCAGATTTACCAATCTGGGACACAGTGCACTGGATGCATGATAGATCTTAAGTATTGGACATTTTTTACTCCAAATCGTGACCACGACTGCCAGGGAGCTGCCTGGCGAGAGTTCAGGGGAAATCGTGCCTCAGGTCGGATCGTGAGCACATCGCTATGTGTGTAGGCAACTTTATTTTCATTTGGATGTAAATCAATTATGATATGCTTCTCAGATGTAGCAGTACACGTCCACTTTACCATCGCACTCATAGGTGTTTCTTTCACAATCTCCCTGAAATTGTTTTTCAAAAGTAGGGAGGTATGGTTATATCTTTATTGCCACTTATCATGGCCCTATATATATATATATATATATATATAGTCAAATGGCTGGCACTCTACATAAATGCAAAATAAATTACTTGCCGTGGTGCCTTCCTGGAAGTTCAATTGAACACCCACTTACATATGTAGAAAGGGAAAGGCTTCACTCACAGGTCTGATGAAATGAAAGAGTCAAACTTGACAACTGTGTCTGCCTTGTTCAACGTTTCAGTCTCACATGACTTTTATCAAGAACACAATGAAAAAAACAAATACACATACCTTTTATAGTGGAATATCCAAGGTGATTGGTGCAGTGTAATGCTCCATGCTGCCGGAGCATTACACTGCACCAATCACCTTGGACATTCCACTATAAAGGTATGTGTATTTGTTTTTTTCATTGTGTGACCTCCCTGCATTTATCCACCTAGATCAGGTAGATTGTCCTGGGTCATAGAGCCATGGACAACACTACTCAGTCTTATTCACCAGGTAGTTACTTGACAATTTCAGCTCATTTGTAGACTACTTGCACATCTTCATTATCTTTATGCTGTTTCCACTCACTTGAATCCTGATATCATGGTAGTATCCATGTCTAGGACACAAAGCAAATCTCGCTGTTTCCATGATAATATGAAAAAATAAAATCATCTGAAAATATTTTATTTCCTTCTGAACCTGGATGAAGTATTTGATACCATCAGTAAGGTTTATGACTTTTAAATTTTGGTGCCCTGAATCAGACAGTCCCAGTTGCAATGGTATCCACTTTTTGCAAGGCCTACTACGAGTTTGAAAGGCAAGTCTTGCAAACACAATAACATATCAATTACTTGATGATGAACATTCTGATCAACCTATAATGTTTGTTTGTGCTCAGCTCTGTTTCCTTTGCAGCTGTAAAGAGAAATCTGATGAGCTGGAAATAGACTTCTTTTCATGGTTTGGCAGCATAAATGTATGTCTGTGGGGGAGATGTATCCAAGCTTTAGAGAGATAAAGCACAAAGGGGGTCTCCAGGTTCCCGACGTTAAATTGCCAATCACCATTCATAGTTTGTCTTGTGAATGGTCAGCATATAGAGAGGGGCAGGTCGTGAAAACTTTTGGTTAGCGTGCTTTTGTGGCTCCCTAAAGCAGAGATGAGAAATGAACATATTCTACACATTGTAGGGTTATCTATAGGTCTATTGAGATCCTATTGGGTATGTAGATGAGAAACCTACAAGGGGTCATGTAGAAATGAGCTACAAGGGAGGAACAGTAGAATATACTACATCTGGACATGTGTTTGAGATAAATAACTTCCATCTTTAGGCCATTTTAATGTAAGGGGTTTGCCAATTTTATATCCGTTTACCCTCAAAGTTTGAAGCATGCCTGAAAAGAATCAAAATAGGATAAATAGATATTTGATCCATTTTCAATCTTCAATAACTCTTCATTATCTTTATATTTTCTCCAGGGTAAAGGACATGAAAAAAGGGAAAAACAAAAAAATTCCAACGTGTAAAACTGTGATAAATACCCACAATGATGGCAGAAGGAGGGGTCCCAACTAAATCCCACTCAGGTGACTTGCTAGAGAAGCGAGTGTAGGGAATCCAGCTAAAAAGAAAATTCTCCTCTGTGGTTGCTACACACCTCCAGAAATTCCCACCGCCAAGATGGACCGATGAATAGATTAAATCAAATAGGGGACGTACCCCACTCACACTATAATAATAAAATCAAAACATATCTCGGTATCTTTAAGTACTTGCATACCGTACTCATGTAGGGAAAGAGTGATGTGTTCATATAAAGGTATCTTTCACGAATGTATATATCCAAAACAGATCTCCCATGAAATTAATCATGAAAAAAACGCTTTATTCATAAAAAGACAGGGATCACGTGACTGCGTCCAGCACACCAGGTAACAAATATAAATACAAATCTTCGCTCTCCGCTATCCTTGAAAAAGACCCTCAGGGTCGAAACGTGTCGGTCTGTGTGTGGATTTTGACAGGTAGACTGAAGCCCAGCAGAAGGTACAGATATTCAATTTTTCTCATCCAGATAGCGAAGATTTGTATTTATATTTGTTACCTGGTGTGCTGGACGCAGTCACGTGATCCCTGTCTTTTTATAAATAAAGTGTTTTTTTCATGATTCATTTCGTGGGAGATCTGTTTTGGAGTACGGTACGCAAGTACTGAAAGATACCGAGATATGTTTTGATTTCATTATTATAGTGTGAGTGGGGTACGTCTCCTTTTTGATTTCATCTGTCCATCTTGGCGGTGGGAATTTCTGGAGGTGTGCAGCAACCACAGAGGAGAATTTTCTTTTTAGCTGGATTCGCTACACACGCTTCTCTAGCAAGTCACCTGAGTGGGATTTAGTTGGGACCCCTCCTTCTGCCATCATTGTGGGTATTTATCACAGTTTTACACGTTGGAATTTTTTAGTTTTTCCCTTTTTTCATGTCCTTTACCATGGACAAAATATAAAGATAATGAAGAGTTATTGAAGATTTGTCTCCATCTATTCAGACATTCCCAGTGGTATTCATTATTCTATAGTGGACTTTATCATTTCAGATAAGCCCTCTCCTTTCCTACCCTTTTTTGTGATTGTTTTTCTGAATATAAGAGTGTTTGGGTGATGCTCTGTGGTTTGTTGAGGGGAGCAGCTATCTTTCATTTGCGCGGAAGTGTATTGTATATTTGTAGTTATATTTAAGATATTTGATCCAGTTTAGATAATGACCATGCAGCTTACAAAATACCTTTTATTGTCCTATATTTTCTTGTCAATCGGCATTGTTTCATTGAAAAGGATTGATTGTGTGAGTTCTAGAACTGATGCTATGTGGAAACTAGAAGGGTTCCATTGTAAACATAATGTGACTGATGCAGAGTAGGGCGCTTATGCACCTGGGTTGCTTCTTACATACGTCACATACAATTACACCCATATTTTCAACCATTTGCTTTCCTTGTAAAAGACACATTTGCTATTAAGCTCAATAATCTCTCTCCATGCAGAGATGTGTCCTCATAGACCTATCCTTTTTCTACCATATGGGGCGAGAGGCCTGGCGCAATTTCCATGCTTTGCACTTTTCCCTCAGTTTTGCTACTTTTTCTTCAATTTTGCTTCTAAGTTCACATATCGTGTACTTGAGTTTTTAGCATTTTTGTAGCAAAAGAATTAGTATAAGGAACAGATTAAGCGGAAAGATGCATGGCACAGGTCACTCATATCGGCCCTGTCTTTTGCCTTTTACCCTAAATTGTTGTACTTTTTTCCTCAATGTTGTGATTTTTTTTTTTTTTGTAGTTTTAGTTTTGCTACTTTTTCCTCTTGCGCTTTTCTGTCAGTTTTGCATCGGAGTTCACTTACATTGTAAAAGGTATTTAGGATTAGTGTTTTGGCCCTGCTGAGTATCAAAGTCTGTGGCGTGCTAAGCGGGACTATTTGGATTTGATTTAAAAGTAGGTTTATGTGGACACATCTGTTCATTAATGTAATATATGTTAGAGTATGTGCAATTCAAAAAAGCACCTATCCCCCTCAGAAGGGGAGGCTCCAGGGGAGGGGGGTGGTCAGTGCGATTGTAACACTTCTCCCTGCCCACTACTGAAAGTTGCGCCTGTATAGCAGCGCAGCTGCACATGGGCCAGGTAAAGGAGACTGCTGAGACAGTAGTCTCTGCTCTCTCACTGCCCGATATACTGCTGAACTGCTATACAGGCGACGCCAGCAGTAATGGGCAGAGTAGTAGGGGCGATCGCTGACTTAGGCCCCCCCAACCGGCCTAGGTATGTAGTACCTGAGTAGCACTCACTCCTCCTCTCAGTGGTCTTGAGCACAAGTGTCAGATTCTAACGAATCTGCATATGTACAAACACGTGTCCTGTTTTCTGTGCATGTACAGAATATATCTCCCATTACACCGGCTTTGTCAATACCCTGGTAACAGCCAGAGGACTAACATTTTAAATCCCTTTTATAAATCAGAATGCTATAGTTATAACTACTCAAACCTCAATTTATTTACCTAATACTTTGTTTACATTTCTAAAGGATTTAGTCATGTTTAAGTAAAAAGCAAAACAGTGGAAATAGTTTGGAACCTCAAGACCCTTCACACTGTGGTGTTCCTGGTAATCCTTGACTTCAGTTTAAATGAATACAGACAGTGACTGTCTATATGTTAAACCAAATATAAATGTTAATCGTTAGTATAAAAGGCCAAATATACTGTAGTTCTATTCTGAGTAAATTTACATAACACACAAAAATGTATATAGACTGTATAAAACCATCGTAAAACTCCCAACAGTAAACAGCCGTATTTCATAGTGGCGTATATAGAGAGGGAGAGTTTTTATAATTCTCTCAATAAGAAAATCATGTTTTTGGTTACATATGCATAAACGCCATGAGATGGTTCAGGAACACAGTACAAAGCGAGCATAGTGGCAACATGTTGGAGTGGCAGCACCTGTTTGGCTGTAAATTACTGCGGCTAATTAGCTCGCTCGGTGCTATCCAATTAGCCCCGAAGTCGGCCTGACAACGGCACATATCAGGTTTTTTTTTCGGGACCTGATGTGTCCCAAAAAATAATCCACGATAAGTGCCGTTTTTTCTCCCAAAAGAGGGCGAGAACACATAGGTCCGCGAGCTTATCGCGGCTCCTTTGTGTTTAACTGGCGAACTATCCTATTATTTAGCCCAAAATAATAGGACAGGGAGAAAAAAAAATATCGGCGACAATTGGGAATATTCAGTGAAAAATCCCCATTTTTCGACAATCGCGGGGATCAATTAGCTCCCGAACAGTGTTCGGGGCTAATTGGATATGGCCAGGGCCAGATTAACAATGGGGCGGATGGAGCTACAGCTCCAGGCCTCCACATAAAAATAGGCCTATCATCATGACAGCATGATGTTGACTGGCCATCTGCTGTCCACAGGGTCAGCCATAATTCATAAGTAGCAAAATTGTATTTCTAGTTACCTTTTTTTATTTTATATATTTAAGGAGAAATTGGGGCTGATGGCGTAGGGTGTATACACTCCCACATGGCACTGGCCACTCCCACACTGCACTGGTCACACTTATCATAATAGGCCCTTGATCATTTTCATCTCCAGGCCCATGTGGCCCTCAATCCGGCCCTGGATATGGCCATTAGTACTTTGTAGCTTGTTTGAGCATACAGTATGTGCCTTGTTTTTTTTCAAATGTTCTACCAGAAATCCTTTAGTTGCTGTGCTTGTTTCCAATACTTACTGACTTTTTGGCTGCCCCCTTGGTGGGCGGAGGGGGATGTGGAATGTCAAACAAGTCATCGTGGCTCCACTATGCAGTGCTGATGTCACAGGCACTCTGGGACCACGGGGGAAGGAGGAGTTTCCGACTGGCTTTTGGGAGACTTGCCTACTCCTCCAAGTGGCCAAGAGGGCCACCAGATATTCAGGTGCCTCCCGGTCATTCCTGGGAGAGTGGGCAAGTATATTTTCCCATAACTCTGATACGAATGAGCATAATCAATAGTTGATCAGATTTCTCTTAAAATTATTTTAATGTATAATGGCATTTCTGGTGTGAGCACACTTCAGAGTCTTTTCAGCAGAGGCTGGCTGTTCTCTTTCAGCTAGGAAGCAAAAACAAGCAAGTGGTCCAGGCATTTCTACCAAAAAATGGTTTAAATAGCCATTGAAACATATGAAAAATTCTTAACAGAGAGTGCACCACCTACCAGCCCCATCTGACAAAGCAGAGACAATTCAAGTGATCTCTATTAAATACAGAGAGCAATTACATTTATATACAATAGAGGGAGCAATCTTGTAACCTATATATAATGCACATATTATTCTAGGGACAGATATACAATACACAGAGCATTATAGTATTACTGTGATCTCTAAACAATACACAGATAATTCTAGTGTGACATATAATACACAGAGCAATTACAGTGATCTCTAAACAACACACAGGTAATAGTAGTTTGATATATAATACACAGAACATTCTAGTGACTGATATATAATACATGGTATCTTCTGGGAGACCATATACAATGCAGGGACCATTTTAGGGTCTGATATACAATACAGAGGGCCTGATTCAGAGACTGACACTAATGCGATCGCAACTGCATTTTCGTATGCAACGCAGCTGCAAAATATGCAAATGTCAGCAAAGTTCACCTGAGCATAAAGTCGCCCACTGCTGCATTCTTACCTGTGTGCGACGACGCATACCTATGTAAGCATCAATAACTTCGAAGCACATCGGCGGCCATCTTACCCTTGCTGCAGGTCTGACCTGCCTCAGCCTTGGGTGCTTTTCTGACAGTCAGAGCTCACAATGTCTAATTTATGCAAGCCCATGTAACGGCATTTAAATGAACAGGCACACCTGCGTTTTTGTGACCACTCTCCAATACCACCCCCAAACGCTGGCAGTCTGTCGCTCACTTAGCAATGGATTCCTCTGTGCGTGCGTGATTGCATTGCGATCGCAGCGCACGCGCAGTGCAGTGCATGCGCATTGGCAAACAATTACTCTATCTGTATGAACATTGCATTAGCGTCCGTCTCTGAATCAGGCCCAGAGAGAATTATAGTTGCCTTTTATACCATTTTTTCAATCTATATAAAATACAGACTGCATTCTTTGGTGACTGTTCAAATTTCCAGTCACATGGGTTGGATATTAATAATCTTATTAGACTTAACTAAATTATCCACAATAATTTTTCTTTTATTGCAAGTGTGATGAGATCAGACATCAGAAGTGACCACACTCCTATCCTAGATCTGACCGCCTCATTTAAAATCTGAAAATTGCTACTATTTTCCAATTACTACCAATTGCCATGACTTAGCAGGAGTGTCCAACATACAGTACTTAAGTTCTGGCAGAAGAGCAGAGTGAGTGGGTATTCCACGTAAAGGTAGAGTACTGTGAATTAGGAAATGGTATACATGAGCAATGGGATCACCTATAAAACTTGGGGTGCAGGAGATAAATAGAGTAGCTAAGTTAATATACTGTATGAAGCGAATGTTACGTTTATTACTATGGATACATTTTCAGCAAAATTCTCTAACTGAAACTGCCTTGGCAAGTCATGAAAAAATGTGTTTTGCAGTCATGGAAACCATAGTGTATACTCTGCATACAACACCCAAAGCTAACAGCATGTTGAATGGACATTGCAATACATGTGTACATTGTAATGTTCCTTGCAACAAAGCATGATTATGAAGTATATATTACTCATGGCCAGCTTGTGTTATGTTGATTTCTACCTGCTCTTGTGTTTTGTTTCTTTTCCATGTGCTGTGTATACAAAGGCTGCAAATATAAGGGAGTTATTTAGATCACAATAGTGTGATCATGTTTATGATGTCCTATTTAAGGGGATATTAATTGTGCAATACGATCCAAATCAATACACTTTGGAGGAGATGTTTCAAACCTACAAGAGAGAGAAAGTGGAGAAGTTGCACATAGCTAGCAATCAGGTTATGACTATCCTTTATCTAGCACAGTCCATAAAATGACAGTTAGAAGCTGATTGGTTGCTATTGGCAACTTATCCTTTTTATCTATTTGAACTTTTGATACATCTTCCTCTTAAGCTGCATACACACATAAAGATTTTGTTAACAACGATTTTCTAAACTATTTTATGAACGATTTTCTGTCAGATTATCTGTCTGTAGTTCAAAACATTACACTTTAAAAAAATCAAACTATTTTCGTAACTTCCCTTAATGAAAATCGTTCAGTTGGTCAGTCAGAATGAACTACAAACTGGAACGTGCATGAACAATGAT
Organism: Taudactylus pleione; assembly: GCA_031769625.1. Lineage (NCBI taxonomy): Eukaryota > Metazoa > Chordata > Amphibia > Anura > Myobatrachidae > Taudactylus > Taudactylus pleione. Next base: position 1,316,605 of record JAUIMM010000410.1, read on the forward strand.
CGTTCATAGTTAGAACTCTTTTTCTCGATTTTTTGAACGATAACGATGTTGTTATAGTTAATCGTTCAAAAAAATCGTTATATGTATGCACTTTTGGTGTGAATACCTTCTGACCTTGCCACAAGAGAATCTGTGGTAAGTAACATTGTAAGAGTGGATATGCTGGACACTGTTACACAGCACATTAGCTGATCTGACCAGTCTCCACTGTCACCTGCTGTAAATGTATTGTAAGTCCAGTTTTTTTTTTTTCTTGTAAGGCCAAAGGAAGCCAGTATAACACATCAGAGACATGCAGGACTAATGTAATGCAATAAAAAAAAATGTAAGTGAGGCAAGTTGGGGAGCCTCTTAAAGGATGGGAGCAGTTCCACCCCTTCAGCTTTGCACCCTGGGTGTAAGTTCCTGTTGCACCGCCTTCAGTACAGCCCTCACCTTCCACTAACTTTGTGCTGCTTTGCATGTATAGAACAATAAAATAGACTACTATGGGCATACTATAGGTGGGTGGTTATATGCAACATTCATTATCTGTTAAATATGTTTTGATGGTTAAGACATTGAGGATGAGCATTTTTAAAATAGAGCATTGTTATCTAAGGTTTCATGAAATATATGTGCAACATTTATTGTGACAAGTATTGATCCTTACCTATTAAACCAACTGATTTCTGAGAGGATTGACAGTGTGGTTAGCATCCTGAAAAATAAACAATATTAAAGTGTAATATTTTAGGTATGAATGGGGACTACCTCAGAAGTCTACTTGATTTTGATTTGAGGTCTTTTACAGCTACTAGAAAGTAATTCCAAACACTGTTTTAAAATGTTATTGTTGCCTATAATCAAAAACTTTGCTCCTTTTGTGTAAAAGGCTTAATGTAGACATTGCTTTTTTTATGGGCTACAAAAGGCAGCTTAGTTTTTCTATAAGAAAAATGAGACTAGCTGCAGGGTGTTAAGAGACTTTGTGCATGTTGTGTTTCTCTGGAGATGATGGGTCTCTATGCCAAGGTTAAACAGCTCTTCAATTGTACTGTTATTGAGATTAATTAAATCAAATCCATTTTAGCGATCCAAGGGTAATCATGTCGAACAGAATAGAAAATTACAGTGGGTTCATTGCCAGTGTTTCAGCTGTTTTATGAGTTGTATTACCTTGTTTGGACATTTCTGAATTGTAACAAGAGTGTATGTGGATTCAGATATTGTAGGCTAAGTTATTTTTCCTCTGCTTCTTTAAAGATGTTTGTGGTTGAGAAGATTGAAGGAGTAAATTGCAGTCTTCATGAATTCAGTATTACTGGATCTACCTATGCTCCAGAGGGTCAAATGTGAGTATACAACATGAACGTTTTACAATCCTGAAGAAATGTAAAAGTACTGTACTGGTTTTAAATTCATTTAATTGGAAACTCCTATGATTCTGCGTGTAACATAGTCTTTATTGCAGACTGTCAATAACTTATAATGTTGCACCTCATACACCTACTTTATAATTATCACATGGACAAAATAGTTGAAGCCTTCATCATTTTATCTATTCTCAAGGAAACTCCTATTTCCTGTCAGTGTTTCCGAATGACTATTTCAGCAGTCTGAGACAATATTGGGCCTTTTCAGCATGAATTCATGGGACATCTTTTCCATGGCTTATTATTGGCCACTGCATTTGTGTTTACACCAACACTGTCTGACACGTCCTGCTTTCCATGTTCTCTTCCAGAGCCAAGTGTTGTCCCTTACCTGGTTATCCTAAACATTAGCATTTGCAAAGGCTGAATCTACAGATGTGATCACATACACCTATCCTCAAATTCCACCAAATAGCCCTATTAGTAACAAATTTAAAACAAAATTCAGGAAAGTACATAGTAATCTGGTTAAAAATGGAGAAGACCGATGTCCTATTTGACTGACAAGTGCCACGCATAGTTATGCTCATTCTGCTACTTTATACTACTTACTTTGTTACAAAAAAATACTAATCCTAAATGCAGTACTTAGGTAACTATTAGCTACTTAGTACACTATTAGCAAATTAAAATGCAAAATTAAATACTCAAGAACGTGAATCGTTTAAGTTGCGCCAGGTGTCTCGAGCCATGTGGCACAAAAAAGATAGGTATATCTGTAATTATCATAAGAAAAGGGGGATTAAAGTCTTTGGCGCTGGAATGGATCACAGTATAATATATTATTTATATAATATATCGAATGGTAGATATATTAGAAACCCCAAATTAGTTTTTGACTTACTAGTTTATGAATTACATGTCAATATATCTTATATTTATAATGAGCAGTAGTTATATTAATGGTGGCAAACTAATATACATACAAAATAAAAAGAACTAATAACCGAGCTCTATTGTGGTTAAATCGGCAGCATCATGTAAAGATTAGGTAAATATTTAATACAGATAAAAATAAACATATAAATAAGTACACATTACATACATACACTTTAAAACTTAATGAATAAAAAGAAAAAAGAAAGTAATATAATATATTAGTAGACATCATATCCAGTTATATAGTATCAGCTGGTTGTTAAATATTTATATACATTAAATCCTCAGATCTTAAATAATCTTGACCACTTAGCTGCGTCCGGCTGAGTGGATTGTTTTTATCAGGTAGTTCACCGAATGTTGTTGTATAGTGACAATTCTCAATCAAAAATTAATAGCCAGTAATCACCTTGTTTGCAGTATTTGTAAAAATGTATCAAGCAAAAATAAATGTCTTTCAGTATTACTTTTTGTTATTATGTCTGTGTATGCACAACACAAATATAGCTTTGTCCTCTCTTGCAAGGATATATTATCACTCACCCAGTCCTCAGATTTGAGGAGGTAAACAGGGGTGAAAAAAAAGTTTAGTGTTGGTGGCAGTGCTATGAGCAGAACTCATTAGCCGCGAGGTTCCACTAGCAAATGCCGCTCTCCCTCATATGCAAACACCGGTCTAAGCGCTGGTGTGTGGAGTCCTGTTAATAGACACCGCTCTCCTCCATACAAGGGCGCAGATCTCAGTGCAGGTAAGCTGAAATGGAGACGGATTTAAAGTTGCTGAAAGCGCTGTATTCAAGGCTCATTAGCCACAGGATCTTTGCCGACAAGCGCTGCTCTCTCGTCTCCTTTATGTATATACACTGTTCTTTGTGTGTAAATCCCGGTATGGGAGGGTGGTGAGTTTGTATCCGATAACCGCTCCGGAACAGAGATTACCTATAGCGTGCAGCACTCCGGGGAAAGGGAGTTCTGGAGACAATTTATCCAAGGCTATACCTGGTAATGGTGTATATTCAGCTGAGCATTGGATAGTGAATATCTTAATCTACCTAATGCGTTTCTTCCCTGGCTGGGAATTTCTTCAGAGCGGTGCGTTCAGCAAATAGTACTGGTTCCTGTTTTATGCTGGAGTTGATTATTTTATAATCAGCACCTGATTTGTTTCTCCATAGAGATGCTAGGTACTTAAGATTGCCTAATTTGATGCTAAAAAACATAAATTATATCTACTTGGTGCTTATATATATATATATATATATATATATATATATATAGTTAATATCCTACCTATCAATAGTTCAGAACAACATTTTTATATATGAACTATGGTACTTCCGTATCTTTGCGGCCCCCTGCTGGCTATGCCACTTGCGTATCTTCACTGACTAGCGAAGATACGTCATATGTGGGGGCGAGTGTGTTCGGCTGGTCATATGCAGCGAGTGTTCGGTGGCTAAAGAAATGCGGCAAGTGTTTGGCGGGTAAAGAAAGGTAAGTCTAACTTGGTTTATTACCACAAACAACGCGCGGGGGGGGCACGAAATGGGGACAGAACAGTGGAGGACAAAACAGATATATCGCGCATCGTCGGCGCCGAAATACAGTAGGGTGCGCCGTCTGCGCCGAAATACATTAGCAAGAGTCAGTAGTGTAAGTAATAGAGTACCTTACGTAGTGGCTAAGTAAGTTACGTTGCGGGGGCCGCAAAGATACGGAAGTACCTGAACTATATAAATATATAATAATAAGTAAAATTATTAACACATATTATAAAAAATTTTCAAAAGTTATGTTATATTGAGAATAAAAAATATTTTATCATAATTAAAACTTATAAGCTTATATTGATTTAAAAAATCGTACAAAATTGATAATATAAAAAATATATTTTAAAATATTAATAACATTAATAATAATAATGACAATAATAATAAATATAAAATAATTATTATTAGTATAAATAATGAAGATAAATAATAACCAATAGACATTATTAATCAAAAGTTTTTCTCATACTGGTTATATTTATATTTTGGAAAACTTATTGTATAAAAAACTTATGGTGTCATGTGACCCCTATACTAATATCATTAATGTGAAATCTTATAGTCTCTATTTATCCATACTTGCAATATACACATATACATAAAGTAACTGTAATGGAACTATATGGAAAAATAATGAAGATAAATAATAACCAATAGACATTATTAATCAAAAGTTTTTCTCATACTGGTTATATTTATATTTTGGAAAACTTATTGTATAAAAAACTTATGGTGTCATGTGACCCCTATACTAATATCATTAATGTGAAATCTTATAGTCTCTATTTATCCATACTTGCAATATACACATATACATAAAGTAACTGTAATGGAACTATATGGATCCATATGTAGACACCTATTGTGTCTCTATATGATGAGATATATATTCGTACATCAACAGTAATATTCTAATGCATAGAAGCACATATCAGTTAATTTATTCTTTAGTTATTTTCAATATTTTATAATTTCGTGTTTAATTATTTCATGTTGGGTTGATCTTGTTGACATAAGTACTTGATGATCAGTATAAAACCAATAATATTGTCTAGTTTTTTTAAATATCTGTAATTATGTAACAGTGCAATGTGCGGTTTATAACAATGCATACAAGATTATTATTTACATTACATGTTATGCAGCTTGTGTATTGAATGTATAAAAAAGGGGCATATTTTTGCAATGTCTCTATTTGACAATTTGAAATGATGCAGAATGTAGTACAGGTCTCTAGTTGAGCCAGATCTAGGAAGTATATGTCTTTGGGAGAAAGTGATAATAAGGTAACATGATTCCCAGCCCATAAGAACAAACAAATCACCATGGTTTGGTTCCTTCTATAAAAAGTAATACATATAGGTGCCTTATATGGCACCTAATGTTTCTTGGTGGAAACATCTTGCCAATTTGGCTAACAAAATAATTATGTGGCCTGGTTAAGCACAACTCCCGACATTCAAAAAGCAAAATCGAGACATAAATAAGGCCAACACAGTCTTTTGGAGATTAGAAACTGGGAAAGGGTCCACCAACAGAAGACTGTTCATCTATAACCCATACCTCTCAGCTGTATCTTTTTCATCAAGCAAATCAATGTAAGGGAAGGTGACTCGGATGTGTTCCAGTGCAGCCATAAGAGGAGTGCCAGGTTTCTGTGAAAAATTATTGCTGGAGTTGGAGGGTCAGTGAAATATTTATATAAAGCCAGTGACAGATACAATGGAACAAATGTGCAGAAGATGCTATGGTATTCCTGTGTATTGGTGTATGAGGGTATTCTGTTAATTAACCATGTTTACGTTTACATTCCAAGCCAAGTTTAAAAAAGTAGCAGTACTTATTTAGTTAGTTTATTTTTTTAATCTCTTTATGTAATCAAAGTACAAGATGATACAAAATTTAACAGAGAAAAACAGTCGTATAGCAGACAAGGAAAACCTGTAACATTGAATAGGCAAACCATATCAACACTAGCATATCAGTGGAAGAATCTCTTTCAGTTGAAAAAATACAGCAAAATTGTGAGGTGTGAGAGTCCTCTAAAAACTGAGATTGAGTATCCAGTGTCTAAAGGGTACAAGGTGGATAGTGACTGGAGAAGAATGTGGTGGAGAACACCACCAAATTGTAAATTAAAAAGAGTAGGGGTGAGTGATGGGAAAGATATAAAAATAGAGGAAGAAGCAAGAAATGGTAGATGGGGAGTCCAGCAAGTCAGGGGACCAAAGCTCGTCTGGGAATTGTCTCCTACCCTGCACCAGGTAGTCAGATATTTATACCTCGAATAAGACATTTATACCTGAATACCAGCAGTCCCAGGTCGTGTGGAATTTGCAAACAGTGTTTTGAAGGTTGGTGATCTATTACATTCTGGAGATAAACCAAATGCGGTTCACAATCTCTGGAAGTGAACTGGCATTGGGGCACTACCAAACTTCGTGCTATCTGCTTTTTTGTAGCACAAAAACAAATACTGTAAGTAAGGTGATTTGCTTCCGTAGGAGGGATATCTTCAGACATGCCCACCAATTGTAGAATAAAGTGCCAGGTTGTCCACATTGACTCCAGCATATATTTGAGGTGGTGAGTTACATCCTGTGCAGCTGGTCTGGCACTAAATGCCATCTAGTGCATAGGTTCTCAAACTCTGTCCTCAAAACCCCAAACAGTTCCTGGTTCCAGTTCCATGTTTTCCTGGTCTCCTCACAGAACCACAAGTGAAATATAGTTAGCTCCACTTGTGGATCTTTTAAATGTGTCAATGAGTAATGAATAGATCTGTGCACATGCTGGTTGACCTGGAAAACGTGAACTGTTTGGGGTCCTGAGAACCGAGTTTGAGAACCACTGATCTAGTGTACACGTTGTAGGAATTTTCCTTAATGGACACACTGATGGAGCATTTGGAAACGATTTTTCTAATGACGGCCCAGGTCTCTGCTTCCAAATCACATTCCCAAGCAAATTCATGTTCCAACAAAGTTGAAGATTCCGGTGCTAGAATGCAGTGATACATGAAAGATCTAGCTCCCCTGTCAGCTGAATGGTAGATGCAGTAATGTTCCAAAGAGCAGGTCAAGTATTTATTAACTTTTTGTATAATGGGTATTGTCTGAAATTTTTAGTGCCAAAACAGTTTGAGGCGCTTTTTAACTGTAGCTTTTTTTTTTTGCAAAGTAGCTTAGAATGTTAAGTGGAGAATCGTAATCAAACATGATCTATGCTGTTTTGTGTAGCACTTTGTAAATAGTTTTTAATTCACAATTACGACCTATTGCAAATTAAAAAATATTACCATGAAAAGATACATTAGTAAAAATTCAGCAAAACCTATATTATCAAACTCTAACTCTAATATGTGGTTAGTACTACTGTAAGCATATGCAGGGGCACTGAGTAGGGTCATTTATAAAGTACATTGGCATGCCACGGAGTATTCACAATGGGGATTGAACATGCCCCCACGTGCTTGGCCACACATCTCATACCAGTGCCCTGTGGTAGTGTTGCCTTAAAGCTACACTACCACATACTGTAAAATTTTACCTTTTCCCTCCCCCATCCATAGCCGGAACCCTTGGGGCTGCTATAAGAACTGGGGCTGTGTTGTGGAGGGAATCTGTATGAAATGCTGTCGGGCGTCAGGACTTAATACCGACGCCGGAAGGCAGACTTCTGAAGATCCCAATGGGGTAAGTATTGGGGCTATTAACCTTCCCCACCCCCCTAAACCCTCCCTTAGGGGTGCCTAACCCTCCCGTAAGGGTGCTAACCCTAACCCCCTTACTTTATTCGCAGCTGGAAACCTAACCCTCCCGGGGGGGATGCCTAACCCCCCCTTCCCATAGCCTAACCCTCCCAGGGGGGTGCCTGCTCCTAAGTCCCCCCAGAAGCCCCCAACCTAACCTTCCCCCCGCTACTGTCCGCACCCGCCGCCCGGCTTATCTTCATTTGGTATGCTGGGCGTCGGGCTTCCGGCGTAGCTATAATGACAGCCGTCAAGATTTCGACGCCTGTCATTAGTCCACAGCCGGGATTTGAGAGTCGGGAAGCCGGCGGTTTGCATTGCGTCGGTCTGCTTTCTGACTGCATACCGTTGCGGGAGGCAGAGCTGTAGAACAAAGCAGAAGTTGGAATTGAGAATTTCTGGAGCTGAAAAAAACTGTTGCTTGAAGCAGCCCCAAAGGCTTCAAAATTCTACAGAACCTTGTAGTTTACCTAGACAAATCATTTGCTGCACATTGCATCCACAAGGATATGTTGCAAGGAAGACAAACAGGGTATTATATGTATAATAATTTACCCAATACTGCTATAATTCAGATAACATCTAAGTGACCAGCATGCAATACAGAGAGCATCTCTTCCTTCATTTAGTACTAGGTACACACTGGCAGATATATTGGCTGATCGATTGATTGGCCAATATATCGTAAGCCCGTTGGCCAGTGTGTATCAGCGAGCCCAGAGGAAATCATCTCCCACCGGGTATATTCAGACTCTGTCAGAGGGCATTTACAGACAACAGCAGCTGCTCACAGCAACCACCACTGTCCCTAGAACACACCCTGGCTGTGGTGAGTCTCTCCTGGGTCCTGGCACACTCTGTCTACAGTATAACTGTGACAGTCTGTAATTATTTTAGCAAAAAATCAAAATTAACAATTTGAACATGAACATCACTTCACTTAAACTGTGTGTGTATGTGTGCACATATATATGTGTGTGTGTGTGTATATATATATTCTATTTGTGTACATACAGTCAGGTATTAAAGTATTAAAAAGTGAAAGTTAGATTTAGGATTGTTTAGTTTGTCCCATTACTTTTGGCCCCTTAAAAAGTGGGAGGCACATATAGAAACCGTTGTAATTCCTACACTGTTCACCTGATTTGGATGTAATTACCCTCAAATTAAATCTGAAAGTCTGCAGTTAAAGCACATCTAGTTTGTTTCATTTCAAAGCCATTGTGGTGGTGAATAGAGGCCAAAATATGAAAATTCTGTCAATGTCCCAATATTTATGCACCTGACTGTATGTATGTGTGTGTGTGTACTTGTGTATAGAGAGAGGCAACTCTAATTATGCCATTGACCCACAAATGTTATGGTTTCCTGTACCTTCACAATTCTAGTGTCTTATATTTGGTATATTTGGTATATTTGGTGATACATGTATTGGCACATGCGGGGGAGGGATGCTTAGATGAGGGGATGAGGGGACCCCCAGTGAGTTCAACGGGCCCAAATATTTATTTTGCCGTCCCTGGGCAAGTTACCAGGAACTTGACCCGACCAGTCAGGGTTAGATTAACAATTGACCAACGAAAATTTGTGGGGTCTTCTCTGATGTGTAGTGGCCCAAGCTGCTCAGCCCATTTGCGCTTCTTATACTTTGGTCCAGAGGATATCTAAAGCAAAGACCAGGTTGATATGAACGGTTTTAGGGGTGCCCAAAGAAGCTGGAACTTTGTCGATCAATTTTATACTCACACTGTGATGTATATTCTGCTGTACACATTGTTGCTGTCAACATTGGGATCATCGTCAGTCTTACTAAACCCCCCCTAATTTGCCATTAACAGCTGTGTGTATGACGCGTAATTGCCAAACTCAGTCAACCTCAGGTGTCGACGTTGCCAATTTGTAAATTTGATCAGGCAATGTCCTTAATCTGATTGGGTACATGGTCATGCATCTTTTAGCTTTAGCCTTCCAGTACCTTTACATGTAGAGTATGGTCAAATGTGAAATGTGAGATCTGGGTGATTTGGCACAGCAGCCAGTTTGTCCTCTATGTGAGGTACATATAGATAAATTGAAGCAAAATCGTAATCAAATAAATAGAAATAGCTTCCAGATATAGCACTTTTCTTCAAGTTATCCAACTTCGGTCTGGATTCAATTAACTGCAAAAGAGCAAAAACTTAACGTTGGTCAAGTTTTCACACAATTCGCGTGTTTTGGTGCGATATTTACACGTGTTTTGTCTATGCGTGCTCCGATTTTTACACAATCTTATTACAAAATATGCAAAAACTGCGCATGGTGAAACCAGTGAAAAGTACAGCACATTTTGGGAAAATTAGCCTATACCCCATAAAAAGACAAGCTGACATTGGAAATCAATATAGAAGTGTATTCGTGGACCTAATAAAAGTATTTGGGGTTTTTAAATTGTGTCAAATGGTTGTTACATGCATATTTGTATAAGTGTGGAAAAATTATAAAAAGCATTATTCTTTGGAAAAAATATTACTTTGAAATGGGTGCAAATATATTTTTGTGTCTTAAAAGTGCACTTTTAAAAAAAAATGCACCAGGTGTTAAATAATTTTATTTTGCCTAATTAGTCATTAGGAGGGGGGGGGGGGGTCTAAAGGCTTCTGAACCAAGTCCCCACATTTTTAATCAAAACTAGGAATTTGGCAAATTTTTTCACCTGCTCTCGGAGATGGTGTACTATGGAGTTTACACACATGCGCAAACTTCGGCAATAGGTTTGCATGATACACAGTTTTGTTCAAAAAGTTCGCACCTGCGAACACTTTCCCCAAAACGCGGCTTTTGCGGCTAATTCAATCTGGCCCTTAATGCTTTTATTTTTTCAAACAAACGGTCATGAACTGTCGATTGATTCCAAGAGTTCTAGCTGGAGATACTGTTTTGTGCCTGATATAAAAATAAAGTTGTTAAAAAGTCTTTATTTTTGTTTTTCACAGTAAGCTACATATTGAATTTTGGTGTGTATTTAAAGTATGAAATGTGTTACATGTTATGTGTATAATTTTGGTTAGACTTCAATGTTGAACAGAATTCTTGGTGTATCCTTGATACTATAATCCGATACTACATGCAAAAACAAAACTAGCGGGACCTTTTAATGATAACTGATGTGAAGCCTTCGAAAACTATATCTATTTAAATTATCGTGCATATGTGGTCCGTTTAAGAATTAAGAAAATACATGAATTGTCTGAACATGCATGGATACAGTAAGTAGACTTAAAGCTATTTTGCCACATAAGACCTAGAATAGTGATGTCTACTAAGGGCCATATTCACTTGCCGGCGAAAAGCCGTTATCAGCGATACTTTTTTCGCCGATGACGTTATTTTCGCCAATCTGGACTTATCCTAGTATTCAATTCTTCCAACTTTTCGCCGGTGTGGAAAGTCAGTGGTTCGAACCCAGCGATAACATATCACCTATGAATAGGTGTCGAAAAAAGTGCAGAATTGGGGTTTTAGGGTACAAACTTCCAAAAACCACCCTACACCCCTTGAACAGTCCCCCAAAGGTATTCTGTGTCAAAAAAAAATTTCAAAGTACCACAGGACACCCCAAAAAACGGTACTTTCATTTTGGGGACAGAAAAAAAAAAGTTGGGGTACAAACCTCTAAACTAGCGAAATAGACTCAGGGGGGGCCCCCAAGTATGCGCCAGGTGTTTTTTTTTATTGCAGGTGGTTGTGCCAGGTGGATTTTTCACATTTTTTAAAAGTTCACATTAGCCACTTTAAAATATGTTTGCACCCATTTTCAAGTACCCCAAATTTGCTGGGACTACTATTTTTTTTAAAAAAAACTTGCGAAATGTTATTCTTCATCACTTTTTCAAAGATGCTAAACAGCACCTATTGAGACCATTTAAAAAACCCAAATACCTTCAGCAGGGCTAATCAGGGGCATCCATGGTGATCCCCTATGTAAGTGCATCTTTTTGGGGGTGTCAGGCTGATTTCCCCAAAAATGACTTTTAATTTTTTATTTTTTTTTGCTCATTTCATTTTTGCCGGGTCCCGTTTTCGCCGATTCGGAATTGAATATGGGGATACGCGGGGACGAGCACGATACATTCCCAAAAGCGGCGATGACGGCAAAGTCCGGCAACTAACTTTTCGCTCCTAATTGAATATGCCCCTAAGTATCTAAAAACTCAGAATGTTAGTCAACTTCTGAGCATTGCGCTGGCATCTCGTACCCAACCCAAATTAACATAACAATACATATATTAAAATTAACCTACACCAAGATTGTTGTTTTGGGGGGCTTTGTACCCATTTTTACAACAAACTTTGATGGCTGACAAGCAAATATTACATCCAAATTTGATGGGCCACAACTTTAAGTATATAGCTGTTTAATTTCCTTTGTTTTCTTTAAACAGTTTAAAAGCTGATCAGCCTGTCCAGTGCGGGCAGTATGACGGTTTGGTGGAGCTCGCCACAATCTGTGCCCTCTGTAACGATTCATCTTTGGACTTCAATGAGGTCAGTATGGTTTTATGCTAATGGCCAATGTTGTGTATTCTCTAGTTTATTAATGTCACGTAACTGACTTTTGATCAACTACATACCTGCATCACATGATTGTTGAGATTACTATATTGGAATACAAGATTTCATATGAGATTGCTTTTGTGGCAATACTAGGTAAACTTCCCCAGTACATGTGTGTGTATGTTTGTTATATATATATATATATATATATATATATATATATATATATATATATTGACACACATACCTGATCCTATTTCAAACCATGTAATAGCAACAAGCAGAAAACTATCACATCGCATATAGAAGTCTAAAAAAAAACAGTTTTTATTGGAGGCCTCAAGCAAAGCAGAACTGACACTCAATATGTTTATACGTTCTTAATGTCAACATCATGATGTCAATAGAATGTTGGCAGACAATTTTTAACGATGTTGGGGTTAAGCTCATGTAAGGTTTAGTTCTAGGATGAACTATACTTGCCACTGGAATGGACTGCCGCATGCTAGTCAGGCTGCCTGTCTACATTCACAAAGTCAACATTATGTGAATGGTGATATGTCGACCTCCCATCCATGTTGCCATGTTTGGATATAAAAGAAGGGAATGGGCAGGAAGGTAAGCGTAGAGGATGGGCTGATGGGGAGTATATGGATCCACGTGTGTCGTTTCTTAGAGAAAAAGTTTAGTGTTATGTTATTACAGAGGCTGTGCTAGGAAGGGTGCGGATTGTGGAAGGAGGTCTAATGAGATGAGCATTATGAAAGGAAGTGGAGGAGTTCCACAGTAAGCTGTGATTATATTCCAGTTGACACTTTTGCCTATACAATTCTATATCCTCTTCAGGGTTGGGGGTGAGACGTTTTCCTTTATGCTGCTATCTGGCATTTCGTCTCATTGATATTATATGTCAATCAATTTTTATGGGTGTTTGGGATATCTGGAAGAAACAGGCATGAGTTTTTTGAGTCAGTACAATAAGCCTTAAGCTGGTCACACAATACTGTCTACTAAGGTGTATAAAATCACTGTGGGGCTCATATACTGTAGATTTAACTCTGAACAAATTGGCTGCCAACATTCTAAGCAAAAAGACGTATACAGGAAAAAGCGCGTTTACCTGTGATGGCTCTCGCAATGTGTTTAGATCTACAGAACATATAGCCTATGTACCAAATGTATGTTGTATACTTACCCACCACGTTAGCCTAGGTTTAGTGTAGAGAAGCGTAAAAATGGTGCTTGACAGTGTTAGTAGTATTTGTTAAAGTCTCATTACACTGTTGGTATACACTATAATGTACAACATTCCAGAGAAAAGTGTTTGCGTTTTCCATATAAATGGCCGTTTACCAAATGATTTTGATACTTTTACAATGCTGAAATGGCTGTTTATGCATGTTTAAAACAAAATAATACACCTTTCAGATATAAGCATAAAACCCGGAAATTTGCAAGTCAACCTGGTTTCTGCTTATGTTTGAAAGGGTCTGACCCAGCGTGACAGTCCAGAGTCCCGTGACCCTGCAATCGACCAGGGTTATTCCCGGAACCTAAAACCCATGTCAGTGCCCAGGCTTATGTCTGAAAGGCATGACCAAGGTCTTGGTGTCCCGGGTCATGCCTAAAAGGACTTTATTGGAGGGCACAGTAGCACTTGGAGATGTTATAATCTCCAAGCGTCCACTGTTAGACGGAAGACCCGGGTTATTTGAAGATCCGAGCATAGTGTGAAGGGTGACGACCCGGAGATAACCAGGGTCCATCACGAAGGTGTGAAGGGGGTAAACACTGAAGTTCCAATATGTTGAAATTTAACCAGCTCCAAAAACCTATTTTTTTTTAACTTGTCCCTGTTAGCTAATGCCATCTTCAAATGATGTCCAGTTTCCACTATGGGAAAAGCACAGTGAGAGTGTGATCTTTGGATCTTTCTCTGGTGGCTGAAGCTCCTCTCACTTTACAGATTTTTTTGCTATCCATCAGGTCATGAAACTGCAGGTCTGGAGCCGGCAGTATAGTCCTACAACTGTATACTGTTTTGTCTTCGCCAGCATGTTTTTGGATGTGGGGCTCCTTTTGCAAATTGCTTTGAAGCTTCTGCTCTCCCGGCCCCTATGCATCCCTGCACCCTCCCCCAGTGTCTGCCGTGCAGCCGATCACAGCTGGGGACCGCCCACCCAGCGGCTGCAGAGGAGCAGCTTCTGGAGAAATGTAAAAACTCTAATTTCCAATTATCAATTTTTTTTCCGATTTTATATCTGTAGCCAATATTTTTAAAATCGATATTAATGTCTTGTGTTTTGGAAATAAAAAGTTGTGTTTTTTTATTGTTTTTTTCTTATACAATCGTCGTAATGGATAAGTTTATAAATAGATGTTCAATGGAAAGGGTCATGAGGCAATCTGCTTTTCAGAAGTCACTACCAAATACTGCCAATTATCGTTGTGCTTTGTTGCACCAGCTCACGTAATACGCTGGCAGGTGTGAGTACGTCTGCCATCACAGTTACCCTTACTTATACTCTTCTTATACCATACTTATAACTTTATGTGAGCCCCTGTGTATGTAGGTCCACAGTGTCTGAACAGTCAGAAAAAGACTAGGGAAGAGGTCCACACCAATGTAATAGTCTGGGATAAGTGAGGCTTGTGCTTCTCATATTCACCAGTCCTAGGAGGAGGAACCCCTCAGGTTTGCAATTAATATTTCCTTTAGACAGTCTGCAAATCCTGAAGTGCATGTGATATAAAATGATTTTTCACCTTTGCCGTCGCAGCACAACATAAGAACGGCCACTTTACCTTACACACATCCGTAATGTTTAACAAGACTGCATTGGTACAATCGAGTATCATCGCCAGGGTTGTCTTAACAGCAGTGTGGACCCTGGGCAAAGCAATGCACTGGGGCCCCTACCCATTTTCAGGAAAAAAATTTAAATGGTCAATAAAATTAAACCCTCCTGCATGCCCATCAGACCTCCCACACATGCAGAGAGACTCTGTCTGACTGATCTGAAGCCGGCGGATGAAGTGAAAATGGGACTGAGGTGAGTACTTGTCACCGGGGGGGAGGTTAGATCGGAATACAGTGCACCGGCGGCCGTCTTATAAAAATATCACAAATTTACCAACTGACGGCGGCTGCAGGGGGGCAGGTTGGTGGGCCCCTACAAGCTTCGGGCCCTTGGGCAACTGCCCAACAAGCCCAATGGAAGAGATGGCCCTGATCATCGCAGCCTCACACACACTTGCACAAGCTCTGACCTTACTCAGAAATTGCTAACTTCATTGCATGCTATGATTGCTCAGGCTGTGTGTGGCGTCACAGTGGCTAATTTATGCACGTCCCTGTAATGGCGTTCAAACGCCCGGGTACGCCTGCGTTTCGCCGACCACCCCCCATCACCTCCCACAAACGCCACTTCCTGTCAATCACTCTGCAATGAATCTGCGTGGTCACTACCGATGGCAGTGGCAGGTTTGCGCACTGCGATGCATGCACAGAATGCAGCAATCGGCCAATTGCGTGCGATCCGTAATGAAACGGGCCCTGTGACTTTTGATGTCTGCATTTTAGTGTAGTAAGACATTAGTATATTGATGATGACATTATTTTTGCAGTCCAAGGGAGTATATGAAAAGGTTGGAGAGGCAACAGAAACTGCTTTGACCTGCCTTGTGGAAAAGATGAATGTCTTTAATACTGATCTAAGTAAGCTTTCAAAGGTGGAGCTAGCAAATGCCTGCAATTCTGTGAGTATGACTTCACACTGAGAAACTAGACATTTTACTAATATTTATTACATTTGGCACCATCTCTAACACTTCATTGTTTCAGTGAGATTTGTTTTTGTAAGGCTTCACATGCTGAGCAGAATGCCCCAGATCTGCCCCAAAGAGGGCAAAGCAATCTGTTTTTATATGTGGCATTCAGGCTGATTATTATTATATGGCAATCAAAATATACCTAATGGGTAAAGGCGAGATCTGTAATATAAAGGAGCTTGGGACATACAGTATATGGGATAGCAGTAGTAGCAGATGGTGACTTGCAGAGTATATAGACCCTTAGTTCATTTTCTATTTACAGTGATGGCCCCAAACTTTATTTGGGCATTTTATTTAAGTGACTTGCCCACCTTAAAATTAATTTTACTTAATAACGTCACTTGTTAACGGAAGTTATTGAAGTTGATAATAAAGTGGAAAACACTCATTTACATTTTACTACAGGAGAGTACAATGTCCAGCTCACCATTGCAATCCTCTCCAGTTAATGCCAGATATTTATTTATTACCAGTTATTTACATAGTGCACACATATTCCGCAGCGCTTTACAGAGAATATCTTCCCATTCACATCAGTCCCTGCCCCAATGGAGCTTACATCTATATTCCCTACCACATGCTCACACACAGACACACTAGGGTTAATGTTTGTTAGGAGCCAATTGTGCTGCCTTATTGTATAATAATGAAAATATATAGATTTTTTTTTTTTAAGACCTGAATTTTTCCCTGTTAACTCATATTTTTTGCATTAAAATCATTGGGGGTCATTAAAAAAATTGTAAGAGTCATAACCTGAAATTCCCAAAAATTGTAGTCTGATAAAATGTTTTCACTAGTAGTCTATTTGTCCTGATTTCAATACTGTGCATGAGAAAAACTTTTTATATTCTAACAGGTAATAAAAAAGCTAATGAAGAAGGAATTTACCCTGGAGTTCTCCCGAGATCGGAAATCTATGTCCGTGTTTTGCACCTCTGTTGGTTCTAGTCCTGCAACATCTGGCAGTAAGATGTTCATAAAGGTAACAAGCTTTGCCATGTTCACTTTGTGGACAATGGTAACCGATAAGACAACATTAATAAATAGACAAATATTCTCTTCCTTCGTAGTATGCCAACTTTCCACTATCTGTCCATTTTTTTTCTTACTATGATAATCTGTGAAAAACTGTAAAAATGTTTACAGTTGAAGGTTTTTACCATCTTTTAAGGTATTGGTCAGTGACTCCATCTCCCAACATATTATATAGGGTTATTTCATGGATGACTTTTAATAAAGAAATTACTTCTAAGACACCATTATATTAATAGGGAATCCATTCTGGGACCCTGGTATTAATTAATATAATATTATTATTTTACGTCTTGTACTTGAGACCTCTATATGTTGCTTTGAATTTCAGTGTTACTCAGATTTCAGTGTGTACAGGGTCCTTATTGGGTATACGAGAAGTGGTAACCCCAATTACGATTGCAGGGTATACATTATGGGTGCATTTCTAATCCTTACTCTTTGTTTCCTTAAACTTGGCTTAGGCTTATTACTGCTGTAATGTAACAATGATTTCATCCAAAGCATAGCTGTTTTTTGTTGTTTTTTTTCTGAGGATGGACTATGCATTGCAGATAATGTGGTAATACAGCACCATCTAGTGGAATATTGCGAGGATATCAGTTATTGTTTGATACACCAACTGGCTGGTTTGCCCAGAGGCAGCCTCATGTACCAGCTTGCTAAAAACTCTTACCTCATGTGGGTACCAAAATCAGCCAGGAAATAATAGTTGTAAATATACAACACATAATGTAGCAATTTTAGTACTTTTCTCCTGCTGATGGATGCAGTCTTTTTCACTGCTCTACCAGTAAGGTAGGGACCAAGCCCAATGTCTCCACACTGATGTCAAGCAGGAGTCGTGCAGCAGTTATTTGCAGTTTTAGCCAGCAATTCCGGGCTATCGTGTCTTGTCAACATTGTCCAATTTAGGAGACCTAAACCAGGAGCAGCCCTGTTGTATTACTGTTCTGGTTCCAACAGTTTAGGGCTGTTCACAAAGCCTCTTCAGATTGGGAACTGCTTAGTAGAGGGGCTGTCACAACTCTCCATCAACCCTCTTGCAGTCAGCAGACCCCCTGCAGTGTTTGGGTTTGAGAAGTTTACTTGGCCTTGATGTCAAACAATGAACTACAACTTATCCATACAATGGATATCTGAGCATCTAAAGACATCCCCCGTCTTTAGCACTTTCTAGTTTTTTTTAGGTGAAAACCTGATTCCTGCAGCAGCTGACCGTCCCTTTCTGTGAAATCTGGTTGAACGCTTGCTCAAGAGTTATGAAAGCAGTCTGTGTGTCTAGTGCCAGTGGCCTAGGGAGCTCAAATGTGCCCATGTGATAATGGGTATTTTAGAGGGCATGATGCACATTTACAGTGGTTCTTAGAGAGAACATCTTGTGCCATTTAATAACATTGAGCAGATATATATATTATAACACATGAATAGCTAACATTAATAGTCTTACAACAGGGCACATATGATAATGTAACTTGTTCTGAAGCAAGGTGAAGCCAAGCAGACACAACCTTCATCTCCATGGACCATGCCCTTGCAAAAAAAAAATTTCAAACATAGTTTTGATTTCTTGTATTAGTTTTTCTTTTAATCAAAGCAACGAAAGCTTTGCAGATACTCCATTATGGCTATTTTTTTTTTAAACTAGGATACAATGCAGAAACATGGGTTTATTTTATTGCTGTTCAGACATCCTGTATCTAACACCACATGTGGAAACTGTGCCTTACGGGTATCAATTGTTTGTTTTTGTAATCCTTTAATTAGCAGATGAAGATATGAAAGTACATAATACATATCTCATTTATGGTATTATTACATCGTATACTGTAGGTCACAAAATATCTAAAACAGAAGTTATAGTAATAAAATCAAGTTCCTATAGTAAAAATATGGAGGGAAGATCAAGGTGGAGAGTTTAAAAGGAGTTGAGGGATCGTCATGGAATATCAGGAGGAAAATGTAAAGGACTATTTTGAATTCTGGGCCTGAGGAAGCTTGGGGGGTTCTTGGCAGCTAAAATGGGTAATCGCTAAGGAGAGCTTCTGCAGAGAGGTCTCGTTCTACTAATCAATTGAGGAATGTTCTTGTAAGGTATCTATGTATTATTTTTTGTATTTATTATTCTTTATTTTAATTATACAATATCACTTATGGTTTCATGATATGTGAACAGTTACAAGTGTTGTCAGAAATTAAGGTATATCTGTGGCCTTGTGTCATTAAATCACCTGGAAGTAATTTAAACAATGTGTTAACATTTAAGATTTTATTACTTGCAGGGTGCTCCTGAAAGTGTAATTGAGCGTTGTAATTATGTGCGTGTGGGTTCTACAAAGCTCCCACTGACGCCATCAGCTAGAGAGAGAATCATGGCCAAGATCCGGGACTGGGGTACTGGCATGGACACCCTTCGATGTCTTGCTCTGGCTACAAGGGATGTGCCACCAAAAATAGAAGACATGCAACTGGAAGATTCAAATAAGTTCATTAACTATGAGGCAAGTATTTGCTTTACAAGAAGCCATTGACTTACAGTATTTTATTTGTTTCAAAATTGAATTATTTTTTTTTTCCTTATAGACAAATTTGACATTTGTTGGATGTGTTGGAATGTTAGATCCTCCCCGTAAAGAAGTGACTACCTCTATCCAGATGTGCGGAAAAGCTGGCATCAAGGTGATAATGATAACTGGTGACAACAAAGGTACAGCAGTAGCAATATGCAGAAAGATTGGCATTTTTTCAGACTCTGAGGACATAACAGACAAGGCATACACTGGAAGAGAGTTTGATGACCTCCCATTAGAGAGACAGCGGGACGCTTGTCGTAATGCTCGATGCTTTGCCCGTGTGGAACCAGCACACAAGTCTAAAATTGTAGAGTATTTGCAGTCTCTCAATGAAATTACTGCTATGGTAAGAATTCTGTCACTTTAATATACCCATTAGATGGCAGAAAAATATTGAATGCTTGTGGAAATATTTATATTTTCTTATATCTTAGACAGGTGATGGAGTAAATGATGCCCCAGCCCTGAAGAAGGCTGAGATTGGCATTGCTATGGGCTCTGGCACTGCAGTGGCAAAGTCGGCAGCAGAAATGGTTCTCTCTGATGACAATTTCTCTACTATAGTGTCTGCTGTTGAAGAGGGGCGAGCAATTTATAACAACATGAAACAGTTTATTCGCTACCTTATCTCTTCCAATGTTGGTGAGGTAGTCTGGTAAGATATATTAAATATCTAAATACAGAACATGCAATTGGCTATTTAAGTGTTTAATGAAAGCCTTGCTAGATTATTGGCTGTTCCTATAATGGATTATATCACTTGCCAAACCTTAATGATACCATTGGTTTGTGGTAACATAATTCCCTGAGAGCAAGCCACAATGTTTTCAATAAGACTGTTTGAATAAAATGACTTGTATATAATCCATAGCATTTAAATGCACCCATAGTTGTAAGGGTCTGAATATTATTTCTGTAGACAGTTACTATTATTATTATTAGTGATAGGAGAATTCCCTTTCAAGCATGGCGTTCCCACCAAATATTGCACTAAGGTATTTTTAAATACTTTCAGAAACATTAAATTGTAGACAGAACAAGAGTAATGGTACTGTGAAGTCCGTCAATAATTTAAAAGAAAACAAAACAGCAAAGTGAATTAAGGACCTATGGCAATATTTATTATGTGTGGGTTTTTAGAACTGGAGATGTTGCCCATAGCAACCAATCAGATTCTAGCTATTATCTTATTGAAGGTGCTAGATAAATGTTAAGTAGAATCTGACTGGTTGCTATGAGCAACAGCCCCACTTCTAAAAAACAGTTAAATATACCCCCTAGTGTTGTTGTCTCAGAACAGACCTGCAGCCTTTCTGGAAGCCCGGTTTCCATAAGTGATGTTTAAAGAATATACACAATATAATGTCATGTTACAGTAGCTGAAAATGTGTTTGTATGTTTTTGGTTGTGTTTTTTTTTTTTTTTTTTTCTTAACGTGAATTACAAATATGTACATATGCTTGTAATGTCTTTAGGCTACATATAGATAAAAATCATTTCTTACTTTTAGCATCTTTCTCACTGCTATCATTGGCTTACCGGAAGCCCTCATCCCTGTTCAGCTGCTTTGGGTTAATCTTGTGACAGACGGTTTACCTGCCACTGCTTTGGGATTTAACCCACCTGATCTCGACATCATGGACAAGCAACCTCGCAATCCCCGGGAACCACTCATTAGTGGCTGGCTATTTTTCAGATATCTTGCCATCGGAGGTATTATTCCAAAAGCATGTTTGTTTAACCATAAAAGTATGATGCTGCGCTAATCTCTAGTTATATTTGACATGGCAGAAAAATGTATAAATCAGGACACTTGTATATAAATAGAAAAACATTTAATCAGAGACAATCTTATATATATATATTCAATATAATGAACCACTTAAAAAATGGATTTGCATAATAAAAATACTTCACCATAGTATATATAAATATTAAAATGTAATAGACCCAAAGTCCAGTGTACATGTAACCTTCCAAAAGTTATACCAGTCAATCCCAAAGTTAATGCTATTTTAAAAGTCCTTTGTTTACCAGTGAGTTCTGGCTTTTTAGGATGTGAGGACTTTGATTGTTGTGTAGCAGAAACTAACCATCCATGAGCGAACACTGTGTGAGTTTACTCATGCATAGTGTCGGCAATAGCAACAGCGCCAGGAATATATATTTTTTTCTTCTATGCTTGTTTAACTATCAAAATAATTTATACGCATCTATATAAAACCTGCAATAAAGAAACTAAACCTCAAAAGCAATTTTCCTTGAATTAGCATGAATTGTAGTAAAGGTGAACCATACAGTCCAATGCATGCATTCAACTTCTTCTCCTCCCTTGTTGCAGTCTATGTAGGCCTGGCCACTGTAGGAGCTGCTACATGGTGGTTCTTATATGATGAAGATGGACCACAGGTCACATTCTACCAGCTGGTAAGTGAGATTAGTCTGGCTTTGTAGAGACACCAAAAGGAAAAAACTAGACACACAAAAGATCACAATATGCAGCTTATACACACTTAAGAATACCTAGATTTTCTATATGTACAGTCAAGTCAGTAAGTGTACAATATTTTCCTGGAACTCTGATGCGATGTACTCTGAACCAGTGGATTGCCCTCTCATGGGAATCACACTATTGCGTTATAATGTGTACATGTTATTCACGGTATGTAGTCGGCATCCCTGCGTGCGGGATGCTGACGGTCCAAATACCGGCGCCAGTATCCCGACCGCCTGCATCCCGAAGGTAAGTATCGGGATGTTAGAGGGAGGTAAGCGTTATCTAGCAGGGTTAGGCATTAGGGGGATGGTTAGGCACCAGGGAGGGAGTTTTAGGATTAGGGTGCGGGGAGGGGGAGGTTAGGTTTAGGCACTAGGGGGGAGGTTAGGTTTAGGCACCAAGGAGGGCGTCTTAGGTTTAGGGTGCGGGGAGGGGGAGGTTAGATTTAGGCACTAGGAAGAGGGGGTTAGGTTTAGTCACCGGGGAGGGTTAGGGTAGGGGTAGGGAAAATAGTTGTGTGGCTTCCTATGGGTGTCAGGATTCTGACTGTCGGGATGCAGCTGTTGGTATTCTGACCAGCGGCATTCCGACAGCCGGGATTTCATACCCACACTATGTAATTATTGCAATTAGCACAAAGGTCTTGAGGCTCTTACTAAGATGTTTATCTTACAGATGTGTCCTGCTACATCTTTGCTGCGTACGCAGCAAATCGCACCACGCATGGAGCGAGGCGTGCACCCGCGAGCGGATACGTGCACTACATTCGCACCCGCGTCTCCGTAGGATTGCATGGTGCGATCACAGTGCATGCCGTAGCGTATGCTGCTGTGGGTAATCGCATGGCGCAATGCGTGAGCACGTTTGTAGTGTGATCGGCAAATATGTAGCATACAGCATGTACTGGCATACAGTCTGGACACCTCACCATTGCCATAATATATCCATATACTTCAACTGAGATCACACACAACTTACCAATATTTCCATTCTGTAATAACAATAGTTGCAAACTCTGGTATGTGGTGCCTCAATAGAGGTGTACAGAGAATATCACCAGGTAGATCCTCTTACCGCTTTACATGTGATCAAGCTACATTATACACCACTGCAGACCAGCAATGATCAGCAATCTAAGCACTAAGCCATGATATTTATGTACAGTGTGAGACGAATTTCACCTTCTCTACAGAGGCACTTCATGAAGTGTACATCCAGCAACCCTTTGTTTGAAGGAATAGACTGTGAAGTGTTTGAGTCCCGTTATCCCACCACGATGGCCCTCTCTGTACTGGTAACTGTAGAGATGTGCAATGCCCTTAACAGGTAGGCAATGCTAAACAATCAATATGTGTTTCTAGATAGAGGAAGTCTCTGATTGCTACCCAATAGTTTTTTGCACTTTTTTATGGTTTAATCACTGATTTTACATGTATGATTCTGGACTGTGGCAGTTTTCCAGTTTACACTTTTTTAGGAATTATTTCAAAAGCTTAGTAACATGTTTATTAATCTCAGGGATGGACCCATATATATTATTAGGTTTACAGTACACATCTTAATGTGTATTGTAAAACTATACAAGAGGATACTCCCCTTTGGGTACCCCATAATTTTTGGAAGCCAAATTGGGGGTGAACTTTTAGGGGGTTAATGTCTGCCAATCGCATTCTTTTTATTATTAGGGCACCTTAGTTTGAAAGAAGGGAGATCACTGTTCTGAGACCACCCCCATGGCTGACTGCGACTCCCCAATGGTATTCGTACCGGCGGGGAGGGAATAGAAGTATGTTTTTCTTTTACTGAGGAACTTTGCTGCATATAACGAGTAGTCTTTTCAAGGTGTATACGGATGACGAGTCCCACTTGTCCATAGTGACGGGGTTTAATCGAAGTCTAAGGGCTATGTTTACTAAAGTGAGAGTTTTTAGAAGTGGAGATGTTGCAAATCAGATTTTAGCTATTATCTTCTAGAAGGTGCTAGTTAAATGTTAAGTAGAATCTGATTGGTTGCTATGGGCAACATCTCCACCTCTAAAAACTCTCACTTTAGTAAACATACCCCCTAAATGTGTTATTAAAGGCACATTTATTATGGTGATGTAAACTATTAAAAGCCATAGCACAAATGTTATGTAATATGCAATATACATTTCCAAAAATATATAGAAAGTAATTTGTAGCCAATGTATTCGTATAAATTGTGGCTCAAATATTTAAAATTGTATCAACAAACACTTTATGAATACAACCTTATGTGACACCTTAAGGCTGGTGACCCACTACAGTATGTTAGAAAAACATTGTTTTGGCAAAAGGTATGTAACCAGCGATTGTGGGCAGTGTAGGACACCTCATCGACCCCTTTTCATTCACTTGCATTGAACACAAGCAAATAGATTAAGCACCATCTATCAGATGCTGCCGCTGTGCAGACAGCTAATGCAATTGGGTATAGGCTAATCGGAACTAAAAGGTTCCATACTATACCCATTTACATGCTTTTTTAGCATTAGAAACATGTTAATAAAACCATGATTAATAATGACATTAGGTAACTGGACAACAGTGTGGATTCAGAGTAGATCTCACACTACAAGAAACATGAGTATTGTCACTTATAACATCAATATGACTAAGCCCTCAGATGAATATCGATTTGTTAAATGGTAAATCGAAATTTGAAAATGTAAAAGCAGCCATACAAAAGACTAAATAAGGTAAGAGTGCTACAGTAATACACATGCCATAAATAGACAGGGGGTTGTGTGTTCTTTCAGATACATTGCATTTCCATTTCCTGATCTGATAGTATCATTTAAAAATATTCTTTGAGATTGGAAAAGTATTTGTGGGTTTTTTTAAATAGCGTTCATGTTACTATATTAGGTCATTTAAGTAGTTCATGATGCTGCCATTAAAGGTTTAATGACATTAAACAAAATAAAATGGCAATATATATTTTTTTCAATTAAATAGATTTTAAAAAGCTTTTTTTACTTTGGAAAATGAAGATGATAATCCTAATGAACAAACCTATATACGTTTCATATAATTGGTAGAAATGATAAATAAAATTAATTATAAATGAACAACATCCAGATACAATGTTGATTATGTTGTGTAAAATAAGGATAATAGTCTTTCCAACAATGTAGTTTAAACCATGCTCAGTGCTCGCATGCTAAAAATGTCCACCAAATGTGGAAGATATACATTATGTGATGTGAATGGAAGGGGTTTCCTACTACTTACTTGAGCAGGTTGCAGCTTTTCCTGCAGGACGGTCTAGAAGAAGGTTCAAAGTTCAACTGTGGTTTCTGCCTTTCAGTTTCTTTCAGGGAAATATATCACAAAGAATAGAAATACCACCCAGTGCGCACAGCAGCTAGTAGTGTAGACAAACTGTATTAGAGGCTCTTCCCACCTCCACCACATAAAATGCACATACAGTATATAGAATACCACTCCACCAGCGCTTTTTGTTAAATCACAGTAGAAGCTGTAATCTCTTTGGTTCTTTATATAGTACTCTACACCTGAGATGAGGTGGAGAGTACTATATAAAGAACCGAAGGGATTACAGCATCTACTGTGATTTAACAAAAAGCACTGGTGGAGTGGTATTCTTTCAGGGAAAGTTCTCTGTTTTCTTGCAGGGAGAGATGCATGCTCAGCCTCCATACAACTTTCCTATAGCTCCATGGAATCGCAGCCTGGTGCTGAGAGCTCTGCAGTCCTTCCAACCATTTTAGTCAGTGAAGTTGACATGCCTTATCCAGAAAGTTGCCTTCCTGTTAGCTGTCTTCTGTGCTAGGAGAGTTTTGGAGCTGGGGCTTTATCTTGTTATGCAGAGCAGGCTGTACTTAAAACCAATCCTTCGTTTCTGCCAAAACTAGAAATTGTGATTCCAAGTTTGGACCAGGATAAGTCTCCAGGTAAAGAGGGCTCTCTTTGCAAAGTTCTGACAATGTTTTCACAGAAAACAGATGTATGTCTATAGGACTCCTGAGCAGTTCTGCTGGTGGCAACCTGGTCTTTGGGGCACAACTTAACTAAATTTTATAGGCTCAATGCTTTTACATTCCAATGCACAGTGCCTTCTGTTACCGTCCCTTTGTAATAGCTTTGAGACATCCTTACAGTCTTTCCCAGTGTCCCCCAATGGCTGCTAGAGAAAACTGGATTTTTGTACTTGCTTTAAATCCTTTTTTATATTTATAACTGTAACTTTTTTTTGTACAAATTATGATAGCCATTTAAACCTGTTTCAGTATAATTTTATTTAAAAAAAAAAAATCTTCTTTGTGAATTTCTAATTAAAATAAGACTTATGCCTGAAAACTGAAAATGTTTTTGAAATCTGAGGAACACTTACATTTCAGTTGTAAATAGTAACCTTCCTTGGCAAAAATTGTTAACATGGAAATACTGCTTGTTTCCAGTGTTACAGGTATTACAAAGAACTGTCGGTTCTTCACAACCTACTTTTCAAATAGCTGTGTGTGTCTTGCTTA
Organism: Taudactylus pleione; assembly: GCA_031769625.1. Taxonomy (NCBI): domain Eukaryota; kingdom Metazoa; phylum Chordata; class Amphibia; order Anura; family Myobatrachidae; genus Taudactylus; species Taudactylus pleione. The sequence continues at coordinate 1,343,192 of JAUIMM010000410.1, forward strand.
TGAATAGATGAATTTCCTTCCATTGCCTAACTTGTGTTAGATCGGTCAAAGCTAATTGCTGACTGTTTGCTATGAATTACTGCTTATGGGTTTTTTTGTAAGTAATTCACTGTTAATATGTTTATATATGAACTGTACAATATAGGATTCCCTGCTGCACATCTTATATATATCTGTTTAATATTTGCAGTGTATCTGAGAACCAGTCATTACTGAGGATGCCACCATGGCTTAACTTCTGGCTTCTAGGTGCTATTATCATGTCTATGGCTCTACACTTCCTAGTCCTCTATGTCCAGCCAATGCCGGTAAGTACAATAGGTTAGTACTTGCATTCAATAAACAGGATTAGATTTGGGGTAAACCTGCTATTTCTTTTTTCATCCAAAATGAAACCAAGGGCTGTATTTACTAGAGCCGCTGCTTGTCGGTGGTTTTGGCCACAGAATTTAAGAGGACAATAATATTAAATTTCAAAACCAGGAGTGTTTTTTCTTTTAATATTGCCCTTTTAACTCCCACCGCCGGAAAGCGGCACCTTTTGAAATTCCACTGCTTAGTACACATACCCCTAGATGCCTTTTGTGTCTTTTTTTTTTTTTTTTAGATATCTATCTATTTGGACATTTCTGCAAGGAAGTATTCATATTTTAATTTTTACAAAGCACATACTACATATTTACAGTAGGAGGAATGATCATACCCTATGGGAAACTTTCATGACACTCGGTGGGATGTTAGGGTGGTAAAACATTGCACCTCTATGGAGCATGAGCAAAAACAATGCTATGTTTTACCTACCATAATAGCCAGGAAGTGCATGCAGCTGCACTTCACAGAGCTGAAGGCAAATTGAATCTGCCCATATGTCTGGCATCTTTCAGTTAGTCCAGCAGCTGAGCAGAGTCCAAACATCGCACCAATATTTAATTGTTGAACATTTAATTCCAAAACCATGGGCATTAATATGGTTTCTCCTTTGCTGCTATAACAGTCTCTACTCTTCTGGGATGACTTTTTGCTAGATTTTGAAATATGGCTGCAGGTATTTATATCCATTCAGCCACAAGATCATTACTGAGGTTGAGCACTGATGATGGGCAATAAGGACTGGTTTGCATTCAGTGATCCACTTCATGTAAAAGTTGTTTGATGGGGTTGAGGTCCTGCTTTGTGCAGGTCAGTCAAGGTCTTGCACACCAAATGCAACAAACCATTTTTTGATGGATCTCACTTAAAGCTGGGAGGCATTGTCGTGCTGAAACAGGTGCATTCCCCACACTGTTATCACAAACTTGGAAGCACACATTTTTTTAAATGTTGTTATTGTATGATGTAGCATTATGATTTCCCTTACCTGGCCATACCATGAAAACAGCCCAGATAATTATTACTTCTCCACCAATTGACTGTACACATTTAGGTAGGTGGATCTGTCCATCAGGTTTCCAGATTGTGAATGCATTTCCACTGCTTCAGAGTTCAATGTTGACATGCTTTACACCACTCCAGTTGACATTTGTCATTGCACACGGTGTGCTGAGGCTTGTGTATGTATAGCTGCTTACCCATGAAGTTCTGGACAAATAGTTCTTGTGCTGGCGATTTTCTTTATGCTTCAGCATTTAATGGTCCTGTTCAGAGAGCTTATGTGACCTACCGTTTCACAGCTCAGCTGCTGTTGCCCATAATAGTTTTCACTTCACTTTTACAGCACATACAGGTGATCGGTCAGCTCTAGCAGTGCACAGATGTGCAAAACTGACTAGTTAGAAAAGTGGATCTTATAATTGGTTGAAACTTACTGAGCTCTTCAGTATAGCCCATTCTACTGCTAATGTTTGATTATGGAGTTTGAATGGCTATTTTAAGAACAGGAGCATATGTTGAATTATACAGCCAAACTCATGACTTATGCCGGATACACACATAAAGATTTTCTGTCCAGCCATCCAACTAGTTAATTGGTTGGATGAAAATCTGGTAACGTATGAAAGCAAATGACAATCAGCAATTTGCTCCCAAACGCCAGGAAATGGACAAAAACTGTTTGAACAAATTGTTTAGATCAAACATTTAACAAACTTGTCTGACCGACCATTTTCATCTGTTTTCTGGCATTTAGGAGCAAATTGCTGATCATCATTTACTCCCATACATTACCAGATTTTCATTCCAACCAGCCAACTAATTGGATGGTTGGACAGAAAATCTTTACATGTGTACCCAGCCTTAGAAGGGGTGTCCACATACTTTTGGTCTTGTCGTGTATATATTCTAGAGTTTTATTTATTGTTTTTAAATAATTTTTCCCAATTCACAGCTAATTTTTCAAGTAACTCCTCTGAATTGGCCACAATGGGTGGTAGTTATGAAGATTTCGTTCCCTGTTATCCTGCTCGATGAAGGTCTTAAATATATCTCTCGGCATCACCTGGATGGTAAGTACAACTGCAGCTATGTGCCAAATGTAATAGAGTATATCTGTAGAATACAAACCATCCTACATAGGCCTATTTAGCAATTAGGCCTATGTAATGTAGGACGTTTCTGAAGCAAATTTTCTGATTACTGCTATACGTTGAAAGAGCAGCATCAACTTTCAATCTAGGTACTTTATCTTTTTAATTTAAATAGCAACTGAGTAAAGGTGATTACTTGCATAATGTTTGAAATTTCTCTAAGCATGAGGATGATTTCTATTTGTTCTTTTCCAGTGTCATTTCTGTCTGTATTTAAAATACAGGCCCCCTGCTGGTTTCACATGACTAATTTTCATAGTGTTCTATATCTGAATGCATAGCTGCAAGCAGAGCTGGCCCAAGGCATAGGCATTCTAGGCAAATGCCTAGGGCACCGGGAATGCCTTAGGGCCATCCCATGACCCTGCGGCTGCGTCATAGTGACTGTGCCACCGGTTGGGCACAGCAACTACAGTCTCCCCTCCCCCTGCTACCGTAGTCAGAGCTCTGCTCCAGTGTGGCAGTGCAGAGGTCAGAATGTGCTTTTGCGCATGTGCAGAAAAGCGAAAAACAGCTACTCAGATACTGACAGACGATTGTCCTGGTGCTCCCAGTAAATTTAGTTTCAAATAAATTAACACCACGGCTGCAGTAAGTAAACATGAGTCAGTTGCTATCTGGCTAAAAACACACACCTAAAATGCAAATGAAAGGACTGCGCTAATGGTGAAATTAGAAATGCCTGACTAACATTTAAGTGAAGCCTTGTTTCTAATGTCAAACATGTTGTATAACATAAAACACAGTGCATAAAAATGTGGCATATCACCAATTGTACCGTAAATATTGTGTAACTCGTGGTTGTGCAATATCTATTTTACTGTTCAATTAGTGATTTGCCACATTTTGTGCCATGTGTTTTATGTTCGGGCTTTTATAAGTTTTATATTTTTTGATCAGAAGTATTTAAAATGTAGAAAAATTACATATTTTAAGTATAAATATAATGCAAACTCTGTACACGCTACAGATGCACATACACCTTTGCCAAATAGCCCTGTTTGCTGCTCCACAGACTTTGCGACTTAGCCGGGTCAAGCGTCTTTTTGTTATATATGCATGTTATTTGCACCACTAATGCAACAATCGTACAATGCAAGGGTACACTGACTATTGGGACTGGCATTACAAGTACTTCTGTGTGTGGTAAAGTCTCCAATCTGGATTAAAGGCAAAAAAGTAGAGGTCTGATATGAGCGCCCGTGCCATGCCTCACTCCACGTATTGTTATGCTCAGTCTGCGGCTTTATATCAATTTCTTTTCAGGAAAAATACCACTGTAGTGTCCCTGGTATACTGTGAGTGACTTTGAATGTGGCCAGGATGCAATAAGGTGCAAAATATAAGAAAAAATATGAATCGTTACCCGTGGTGGAGCGTCTACGTCCTTCCAAGCGTCTCTAACCTTATGGAATAAAAACACTAGGTGAATTAGGACATTTCTGTACCAACCACCCTCTCTGCTATTCTACTGACCATCTCTCACCTCAACTCCCACATCCAAGATTTTTCCTGTGCTGCCCTGGAACTCACTTCCTTGTACTATGAGAATCTCTTCTAGTATCCACAACTTCAAACAGGCCATTAAGATTAATCTGTTCATAAATGCTTATTATCCATATTTATAACTCATTACTCTGTCCCCCTGACTCTCCCCAATGCTCTTTTTACCAGTTCTTTCTCTTGGTTACACCCTTCCCTTTAAACTGCAGGGCTTCATCTCCTGTCCCTTTTAGTGCTAGCACTATCCCTATCAGCAGTGCACATCTTGATCTGTGTGTCCCTGCACTTTCTGGGTACAGGATCACTAAATGGTAATTTATTTTCTCCTACTCCTTATGGCTGCGGCTAGATCCACTGGGGCCGGCACAGGCAGAGTCAGGGAGGATATGGAGTAGAGATGGCTAGTGAGTGAGTGTCTCAACACACTGACTCGAATCATTCAGATGAGTGGATGATTCGAGTCACTCAGTGTTTGGTGAATCGAGACACCCACCTCCCCTAGCCTCTCTGTCAGTGTGAGCTAGTGAATGGCAGCTCCGCCCCGTACACTGCTGATCCGACCTGATTATACTTCTCCACTGTGTCAGATCAGCAGTGTAGGGGGCGGAGCTGTCAGCGACTCACTCTGAGTCATGCAGCTACTGCCAGGGCTCAGGGCAGTGCACTGACTCTCCTGAGTCAGTGCAGAGGCTTGAGCTGGCCTGCGGGGGGCGGAGCTGTCAGCGACTCACTGAGTCGCACAGCTACAGCCAGGACTCAGGGAGTTCACTGACTCAGGAGAGTCAGTGAGAACCCTGAGCTGTAGTGCTGGGCTGCTGGGGGGACGGAGCTGTCAGCGACTCACTCTGAGTCGCTGGCTCCCCTGCTGACTCCAATGCTGCTCTATCTAAAGAGCCGTGTCTCGAGACACTGTCTCGAGACACTTCACGGAGTTGAGCCATGAGGCTCAACTCAGTGCAGTGAATCGATCCGTCCATCCCTAATATGGAGGGATAGCTGCTGGCGCAGTGTGCGTGATGTCATGCCGCTGAATCGGGGAGGAGCCGCCGGCAGTGCCGGGTCACTGTCTGAGCCATCAGGGAAGACTACAGGCTGCGCCGCAGGTAAGTTTGGGCCTGGCTCAGTTAGAGTCATGGGGCAAGTGGTGGGGAGCTGCAGATGAAGGAGGGCGGCTGAGGGAGAGGGTGGGTGTAAAAGACACTGGGATGTGTGACTTCGTGCCGCTGAATCGGGGAGGAGGCTCGCCAGCAGGGCCGGGTCACTGTCTGAGCCACCAGGGAAGACTACAGGCTGCGCAGCAGGTTTGTTTTGGCCCAGTCGTGCTGGACTAGAGTCATGGTGCAGGTGGTGAGGAGCTGCAGATGAAGGAGGGCTGCTGGAGGAGAGGGGGGTTGAAAGACACAGGCTGGGTAAGAAGTGGTGTGTGACAGACACAGGGGATAATGTATTGGGGAGTAGGGGGTGTCAGACACACGGACAGGGGCAGGTGGGACAGACACTGGCTGGGGCAGGTGTGAGACATGGGCTGGGGGAGAGGGGGGTGAAAGACACATAGCTGGGTAAATGTGGTGTGTCACAGCACAGAGGGAGGAGAAGAGGGTGTGTGACAGACATATGGGGCTGAGGAAGAGGGGTGGGAAGAGACACAGGGGTTTGGGAATGAATCTGAGACGCATGGATGGGGATAATGATTCTGAGAGACATGGGTGGGGGTGATAATGATGCTGAGAGATACAGGGAATATGAGTGGATGGCTGCAAATAGTGAGGCACGGGATGAGGCTGGAGACGGGGATGGTACTGGAGTGATAGGTGAGGAAGAGGCTGGAGAGATGAGAGTAGAGGATGGTACGTCACAGTTGGAAATGATGCTGGAGAGACACAGGGGATGAGCCAAATTCCGTCCTGCATGTACCTACTTGGAGGGGCTAGGGGGCCCCAAGATTTCTGTTGCCGGCCCTGCTCCTAACCACCATATAAGTATCCGTCTCCAATGTATGTTTCCAACAGAATCTACATAATAATTGGCTAAGGTCTGTCCCATCTCCAACATATGCAGTGGAAGCTGGCAGCGCACACCTTCTCCCCTCCTCTGCCAGTGGCTTCCACTGCAGCGCCAGCGACGAGACAGGACAGACCACTGTACTGGGAAGAAGACCATTGTCTGAGCCGAGAATGGGTAAGAGTAACAGGGAGGGAGGGTAATGGAACGATGGGTGGACCGAGGTGACCCAGCATATGTCTGATCCCTTTACTAGTAGTATATATTTAAAATATATACTTGAATATAGGCCAAATTCAGTTAGCGAATATCGACGAAATGGCTTCTGGTAGTTTTGTGGGATATGTCTCAGAGGCTGGTTTCTGCTCATATGCCTTGGAGTTGCAAACAGGGATAAGCCTACCATAATTGCCATTTATATGCGCAGCGTGAACTAATTGAATCTCGCTCATAATATAGCTGCTATTTTATCTTTATCCACTGGGTGTCATTAAAGTAATTCTCACAGGCCGGCTTAATTTGTTCGAATTTCCACTCAGATGGCTCGAATATTTACGTGCAAATGTCCTTCACTGTCGTCGGTGCTACTGTAAAGACTGATTTCCCTAGCACTTGTAAAGTAATTTGGAGGTATGATAATTTAAACATTCAAAGTTATGTACTGTATAAGGTATGCTCTTCCCTGTGTCTGTGTAATATCAGAAACATTTCTTGACGTTACACACACGAGTTAATGCTTATCTTATGAAAACTGAAGCATATTTTTTAAATGCAACAATTCGG